>PVIU01034941.1:0-10825 GCA_004026605.1 Ondatra zibethicus | reverse complement strand
ACCTTAAGTATCTTTTGGCCATTCGAACATCCTCTGTTGAGAATTCTCTATTCAGATCCTTACCCCATTTTTTAATTGGGGTATTTAGAATTTTAATGTCTAGTTTCTTGAGTTCTTTGTATATTTTGGAGATCAGACCTTTGTCTGATGTGGGGTCAGTGAAGATCTTCTCCCATTCAGTAGGTTGCCTTTTTGTCTTGATGGCTGTGTCCTTTGCTTTACAGAAGCTTCTCAGTTTCAGGAGGTCCCATTTGTTCATTGTTGCTCTTATTGTCTGTGCCCTTGGGGTTTTACATAAGAACTGATCACCAGTGCCCACGCGCTGCAGGCTACTTCCCACATTTCTTCTATCAGGTTCAGTGTGGTTAGATTTATGTTGAGGTCTTTAATCCATTTGGACTTGAGTTTTGTGCAGGGTGACAGATAAGGGTCTAATTTCATTCTCCTACACGTTGACATCCAGTTATGCCAGCACCATTTGTTGAAGATGCTTTCATTCTTCCATTGTATAATTTTAGCCTCTTTGTCAACCCATTTATCAAAAAATTCATGATTTTATGTTTTTTTTTCATACCGGAGGAAAAAATCCACGTCTATACCACATTTTCATTATTCATCCTTCAGCTGGTGACCATCTAAGCTGATTCAGTTTTATAGCTGAGAATAAGGCAGAAATGCACACAAAAATGTCAGTATTTTATAGTAAGATATGGAGGCCTTTGGTTATATTACCAGGAGTTCTTTAACAGTCATATGACAAGTTCAGTGATCATCATGGAAGAAGGGACTGAAAAAAAAATGTGATAAGGAAAAAGGCTGTGAAATGTTTCTGGGCATCATGCAGCCTTTATAATCGTTAGCTACAGAAGTTTTGTAAGTTACACAGGCTTGCACTAGGCTAGAACTGTAACAGCAAAGTCAAGGATGGGGGCTTTGATCAGCTCTATCTCTCAATGCTACAGAGTAATTCTGGATTCATCGTCTTCCATCAGATACCCAATTCCGGAGAAGGGGGAGTCACGGTCTTCAGTTAGGAACCCACCGCTGAGACTACAATGAATAGTTCCAAAAGATAGTCACTCTGAGGGCACGTTGCTCAGAACACCAAACTAGAAGATATGAACAAGATAAAATGAGCTGAAGAAAAGTAGCAGAGTTGATGGGTGGGAGGGCTTTAAAAAATAGAGTTGAGGTAAGATAATCTGAATGCATGTATGATATTTTTCAAAGAACAAATTTAACAGAGTTAAGAGTCAATATGTTTCTGTGGCAGAAGAATTTTAAATATGGGAAACAATTCATTTTATTTATTTCTATTGCAACTATATTTTTCCATACATCTTGTTGTGATCATAGTTTTACCGCCTTCATCTCCTCCCACTCTGTACACCCATCTGACTCTATAAAATTGTGAGAGGGGAGTGATTTATATGTTACTTTAAAAAGCTTAGCTTAAAATGGAACAAAGTTGGAAAATAAAGTGTTTTATAAGTGAATAATGAATAAAACCCAATCAGATCGATGTGGTGAGATACTTGCCTTTGCTATCAGCCTCACATATATTTCTTATTGATTGGGGCAAGAAAGATAACAAAATTTTCCAAACAATTTTTAGTATGTTACAGAAAGTGTTACTGCTAGCAGTAGTCGCACTAAGAATCGACTCTGCAAAGATTTGGACAGTGTTCAGATTTTACATTTTTCCAGAATTAGATGCCCTGAAAAGGTAATTTTATATAATCTTAAAAAAATAAGCATATAGGACAGTTCATTACAATTTACATATACACAATTGAGCATTCCCTGGAAGACTAAAAATTCTTTATTTTATTATACATTCTTATAAAATAATAGGTACTTTTTTTCAATGTCTGTGAAAAATTTGCTGCAATTTTGCTGGGCATTGCAAAAAAATCTATAGATCGCTTATGGTAAGATTCCTATTTTTACTATGTTGATTTACCTACCCAAGAGCATGGGCGATCTTTCCATTTTCTGGTGTCATTTTCAATTTCTTTCTTCAGAGATTTAAAGTTCTTGTCATACATGTCTTCCACTTGTTTGGTTGGAGTTTCTCCACGATATTTTTGTTATTTGTGGCTATTGTGAAGGGTGATATTTCTCTGATTTCTTTCTCAGTCCATTCATCATCTGTATAAAGAATGGCTAATTTTTTTTGAATTAATATTGCATCCTGCTACATTACTGAAGGTGTTTATGGGTTGTAGAATTTCCATTGTAGAATTTTTAGGTTACTTATGTAAACTATTATATCATCAGCAAATAGTGAGAGCTTGACTTATTCCTTTTCAATTTGTATCTCCTTGACCTCGTTTTGTTGCCCTATTACTCTAGCAAGAATCCCAAGTACTATATTGAATAAATATAGAGAGATTGGACAACCTTGTCTTGTTCCTGATTTCAGTGGAATCGCTTTGAGTTTCTCTTCATTTAGTTTGATGTTGGCTGTTGGCTTGTTGTATAATGCCTTTATTATGTTTAGGTATGTTGCTTGTATTTCTGCTCTCTCCAAGATCTTTATCATGAAGAGATGTTTTATTTTGTTGAAGGATTTTTCGAGATCTAATGGGATGATCATGGTTTTTATTTTCACTTTTTTATATGGTAGATAATATTGACAGATTTTCATATATTGAACCATCCCTGCATCTCTGGGATGAAGCCTACTTGGTCATGGTGGATAATTTTTCTGAGTTCAAGGCCAGCTTGGTCTACAAGAGTGAGTTCCAGGACACGCTCCGAAGCAACATAGAAACTCTATCATGAAATAACAAAACAACAAAAACAACAACAACAACAACAAAAAAAAAAACATACAAAAAAAAAAAAGAATGGCCAAGATCAAAAACCCTGATGACATATTATTCTGGAGAGGATGTGGGGTAAAGGGAACTCTCCTCCATTGCTGGTGGGAGTGCAAATTGGTACAACCACCTTGAAAACCAATATGGTGATTTCTCAGAAAATTAGGAAACAGCCTACCTAAAGATCGAGCAATTTCACTTTTGGGCATTTACCCAAAGCATGCTCAATCATACCACAAGGACATGTGCTCACCTACTTTCATATCAGCATTGTTTGTCATAGCCAGAACCTGGAAACAACCGAAATGACCATTGACTGAAAAACTGATAAGGAAAATATGGTACATACAATGGAATACTACACAACAGAAAAATATAATGACATCTTGAAATTTGCAGGCAAGTGAATGGATCTAGAAAACATCATATTGAGTGAGGTAACTCAGACCCAGAAAGACAAATATAATATGTACTCATTCATAAGTTACTTTTTAGACTTAAAGCAAAGACAAACCAGCCTACAAGTCACAATCCCAGAGAACCTACACAACAAAGAGGACCCTAAAAGAGACATACATGGACCTAATAATCTACATGGGAAGTAGAAAAAGACAAGATCTCCTTGAGTATATTGGGAGCATGGGGATCATTGGAGTGGGTAGAAGAGGAGGGGAGAGGAAGGGAGAGGGAGAAAAACATATTGCTCAAAAATAAATAAATAAATAAATAAATTTACAAAGGTGCTATGGGTATGCTGAAATAATATGAATGTCTATATTAGGGTAGACATATTTAAATAAGATCACATAACCAAACAAATTAGATATAACAGTTCATATTATCTATATATTTGGCTATTCACACATACAGTGTCATGGGTTATGGATGACATTCTCATTTTAAATATTCTCTTTTATTTTTGAGATTATAATAAAATTGTATCATGTCTCACTTCCTTGTTTTCAAATGGAAAACTACATATGACTGCATAAGTACACACAAAAGTTGTATGTTGACTTCTGAAATAAGCCTAAAATATCATTATATGATTCACTACTATCCCTTTCCATCTGCCCAGAACGTAATGATTCACAGCCCAGATGGTTCTCAAAATGAGGACATATAGGTAAACCACAGGGTTTTGTATATCTGGAAATATGCTGGTAATCAAATTGTCTTCTAATAACCCAAAATTTGAATTTCTTGCAATACAACATACTCAATTCAGATATTTATTATCAAAGTATCACATTGTTAGAAAATAAAAAAGTGTTGAGGCAAATAATTTTTTTGTAGGTTTCACATTTTAGAGGATTTGAAATAATTTTGAGAAAAATAAATCAGGACTTTGAAAACCTTGGTCTATACCCATTACCTAGATCATGCCAACAGTGTTATACTGTGTTACTATTCTTATTCCTAACTTGTAGTGTTAAAGTACTTCTCTGATATCAATAGAAACTTGTTCTTATAATCCCTTCTGATGATAATAATGAGGAAATTCTTATAGAGGTATCAGTATTTATACATTCAGGATAATCTTAAATATAAAAAATTATATATATATATATATATATAAAAGCATCTAGGCAAGATGCAATTCAACTATAAAATTCTCAGCCCCAAGGACAAAATTTATCACAAATGTACTTTTCATCTATCTGTCTATCATCTATTTTCTGTATATAATCTATCAACTGGTTATCATTGACCTATCATTTTTCTGTCATATATTATTTATCTGTCTGTTTCTAAACTATCTAAGTTGTAATTATGTATGAATGTTTAGACATTTCTAAGAACTAAAACCAGCACAGGAGAATATAAACCAAGAATTTTAGCATGTGGATTTACTGAAATATTGATATTACATGAGACATTGACCCCAATAATGTCTGTACTCTTTGAGTTGCTTCAAAGACCACAAAACAAGTTATACTGTAAAATAAGGACTAAGAGAATTGGAATTTTCACAAAATTATGATATGTGTAGTTTTTGTATGGTAGGTAGCACAATTTTTATATTTGTTTTATACATTTCACAGTATAGAGCTGTACCTTAGACAGACCATTGTGTTATAAAACTAATTTTTATGACTGATTTAAAACTACTTCATAACATTATTCTCACTTAAGCAAAAAGTGCAAAACAGCATCTTGGAGAGCCATAAATCAAACTTGTTTGTAATTCCTTTGATGGGATATGACAAACTGAATTTTATATGAAGCTGAATTGAAGATTTGGTAAAATACTAAAAACAGTGTTCTGGTATCTACAAAATATCAGAGAATTGAAACATTCAGGGACTTGGAGCTTTTTGACTGTTATTAGTGACTGACTGACACATCTCTAAGTAGGATGGAGCATCTTGTTTGTGTCATGTCAAGAAAAGCATTTCTAACTGTTTTGGTAGAGTTCTTTCCTCTAATACCAAAATTACAACCTCTCCATTCTTTGATTTGGGAAGGAAGGAACAGAGGTACACTAAGCTAATACATAATCAGGAGCCAATTATGTGAAGAGACATGTTTCATGTATGAGGTGAGTTATCCAAATGAAACAACTTGAAAGGAAGTAGATCTGTCTAGCTGGTTGTGAATAGCATATACTTTGTCCAAGTTCGGTATATTCTTTCCTTCACTCATAAGATGAAAGAGTGAGGTAAGGACCAGTTTTTTCATACCCCTTATTCACTACAGCTCAAAGCCATTATTTGAAAAGCAACTTTCAGCTACATTGATTCTGAGAATAAACTTTATCTTGCTACAGCAAATCTGTGCATACTTTTGTTTAAAAAAAATGTGTTCAGAGATCATTATGGGACCATAAAATTCATCCCACTAACTTTATGCCACATTTTTAAAGGCATTTAAAAGCAGGGCTGAAGGCTAGACCTACAGCTAAGTTTGACTATTTTATTTTGTAAGTAATTAGCTCATTTTGTTAGATTACAAAGATAGCATTCTCTACTCTGAAATGTGGCCATAACCACCAGCTGCAGCGCTTGTAGTAAAAGGTTAGGTGAGAACAACAGCACTTCAAAAGTGGCTACTGAAATTTAGATAAAATGAGTGGACTAAAGAGCATGCTTTGCATTTCTTCTTCTTATCATTTCTTTAAAAAGATTTATGTAGGATGAAACCCAAAGTTCTGTCCATGCAAGGTAAGTGCTTTACCACTGGCTAGCGTTCTAATTTCATGCTCTGTGTTTCTCTTCTAAGGCTTTATAGCTGTTGTCATATGGTTTTATTTTCGATTTTACAGAGGATGGCAATAACTTTTTGAAAAGTAAAGTCCCTTCTCCAAAGCCACAGAATTACTTAAGGCAAACTATATTTAATTCCCATGGTTCTCTGTTGTCTACTACTACTCCAGGAACCAGTTTATCTGCATTCTTACACAAACAGTTGAGGCACATATGGTTTGTTCAAATGGTTCATGCTATAGTCAAATAATTCATCTTCCCACTTGTGCTTCACTTAATTGGAACCCAGTGACTGATATTAGGGTGTTTTATTCTTTCAAAAGAGCTGAACGTCTAATGACATCCTACTGCTGATTCTCTTAACATTTTGTAAGACAAGTTTATGAGTATTCCTTTGTAAAATTTGTTTGTCTGTAGAATTTTCACATATTTAACCTTTTTTTAATTATGGAGTAATAAACCTAAGTTGGATATACTTCTTGTATTGGGTTAACATTATGAATTAGTTTTATGGTGTTTATAAGGGTAGGCCTTTTGAAATATTTTTATTTTTTTGAAAATAAACAGTGATTTCTATTCCAACCTATTATAGTACATCTTTGAGATAGTGTTTTAATTACTTCATGGTCAGATAACTTTCCTAGTCCATATATAGTTACCTACAAATACTGTACAGAGGGGAAGTAAGTCTCAAAATTAAATGAAAAAAAATCACTTATTTATTACTTACTTCTTGTTTGTTTATTAAATTATTTATTTTTCAGTACTAGAGAGAAGCTCAGGCTCTAGTTTTGTAGAAAAATAATCACAGCACCTGTCCCCATATATTCCCTCTCCCCTGGGAAGAGTGGAGGAAGGGTTAACTGTGGTCCGGAAATAATATATGAGAGAAGACTCTATCTTCAATAAAACTATGAGAGAGAGAGAGAGAGAGAGAGAGAGAGAGAGAGAGAGAGAAATTTGTAAATGGAAATTGCGCTTTTGTTTCCCAGCCACCCAAACCCAAATCATCACACAAAACAAGTAGCACTGGAATAAAATATAGCTTCATCTTTCCAGCCATCTGAGTAAAGCACAACTTTATTGAAATCCAAGGCAGATGAAATCTTTAAAAATTGAGACTTAAACTCTGAATTAAAGTTATTAGCAATATATAAAAGAATTTGCCACTGTCCTAATTGCAATATGTTTCAAGATTGAAGATAAGATTCAGCATAAGACTGCCAGAAAGACAAGACACGCTGTTAAATAAATTTTTCTTTTCTTTTTTCAACAAAACAATAATTTTATATTTAAGATTTTGGAAATAATAATAAAGAAAAGTAGTCCGTACCCCGTCTGCAAACAAGACACGAACAGTGAACAATGAGCAGGTGAAGAAATTTTTCCACAGGCTCTCAGGTGTGGAGCTTCAGAAGGAGGCAGCAAAAACAAGAACACAGCCCTCTTCAGTGCTCGCCCACGGGAAATGTAAAGCAGAACAACTAATTAAATGGATGTGACCCTGGCTGCCTGTTTACATGGGTGATTGGTCCTCTTTCATTGTCAGTCTGACAGCTTCTAATGGCGGCTTCCATTCATTTCAACAAAACTGTTTGTAAGCATCTTTACCAATCATACATACGAATCTTATTGAAATTTCGATGCCAAAAGCAAAATACTCCAAAAGGGGAATCCAACATTTTCTTTTCTTTTGGATTCAGTTTTAAAACTCTAAATAAGACTTACTGGATAGTTTAATAATGTTTCATCATCTTCAGTTACGCAAATTGTGAAGGAAGGTAAAATTTGGAGAACAAATTTTTCAATTAAAGGGACTGGGATGTCACTCAGTGACAGAGACCTTGCATATCCTTTGGAAGGCTTCTGTTAGACTTCCCCCAAATAGAGAAAATACAAAGGCATTTAAACAATCAAGTCCATCAAATTGGCCGCTTTGACTTTTAAACACTATGAAAAATATGATTAGTTTTCCCTGAAAAAAATTCTGAACAGTAGGGCAATATTTTAAGTTCTTTAAATATTATGTGATTAGATCTGGATTTGAGAAAGTTGGATTTTCTGATGCGTATTTGCTTTTTACATTAGAAATTCTTACTTTTGAGTACATGAGAAGGAACCAAGTTATAAATATAAGTTGTTTCAGAAAAGTGCCAATATAAACCTACCTAAGAATCTTCCTCTATCGCTTTCCTTTTACAACATGGTTTTTATTTAACTCCCACCATCCACCCCCACCCCCGATTGTTGCTAACTGAAGGAAATTCCACAATGAATGTGTGAGATTTGCTTGAAATTGGGAGATACAAAGATGATAGATGGATAGAAAGATAGATAGATCGATAGATAGAAGATAGAGATATAGATGATAGATCGAGAGATAAGAGATAGAAAGAAAGAGATATATGATAAGTAGATAGAGGAACTGATTCATAGAAATATTGCTGTGTTGAAGAAATGCTTTATACTTTATTACTTTGTACCTTTTATCTGAGAAAAAAATCATGACCCTTTCCAAATAATGGATGGTAATGAAGGAAAATACTTATTTTGGATTCATTTCCTGTACACTGCACTCACTATTTCATTAATCTTAGTGTGTTTGTTTTCTCAGTTCTGCTTTGTGATAGAACAGTGAGTGCACTGCAGAATGAATTAGAACTTTCAACGAGGCTGTTTAAAGTGCTAGGTTCCATATTCATCTGCTTTCCTTCTCCTTTCTCCCTCTAAAAGTTGCTGGTTCCTGGATTTAGTAAGGTATCTTTATTCTGTGTATGAACACTCCACACACACATACACGTATGCACGCACGCACACACACACACACACACACACACACCACATAAACACACACATCTTTATCTTAAACTCAAGCAGTGAATATGTAAGGATGACCTTAGTTTTTGTGAGTAAAGCTCAGGTTAGGCAGATAAATACTATTTATTTCATTTCCCCACAACAGTCAATGCCAATGTGCTCATAATGAATTTTTGTCACACAGTGATGATTAAAATAAAAAGTCAAATCAATCTTCCCTGAGAATGGCCATATTCTCCTTTACTCTATTTCACAAAATGTTAGGGCTGAATAAGTGTTGGAGACTTTTACGCAGTCTTGATGTCAACGAATTCCTGTTGCTAAGTTTTCTTCCTTAAATTCATAATCATTTCACTCCATCTAACATCCCTAAAGAAATCATTCAAATTGTTGCAGTCAACTCCTACAAATAGTTGATACAATATTTACCTATTTACTCTTCTTCAGTGTGTGCTATGCTAGTAAAAATTCAAGTCTTTCTGCATTTTAGATAAGTAACGTAGTCTCTTGGCCCATCTTGATTTTTGATTACACAGTGTATCTTTAGAATATTTAGAATACTTAAGCCACAAAGACCCCAAATATACCTCAAACAAGACCTCTTCAAACAATACCACTGGGTGTCTGTATTTCTCTATAAAGATGCATGATAAATTCTGCTGAAATATATGACCATCTGATAGTTCTTATAGAGGTAGGTAGGTTGTAATGCAACTGTGGGTTTTAATATTTCTAGAAGTAAAAAGAGATACCCTCCATATTTTCTCTGTTTTCTCTCTAGTGATGGTGTATACTGCTAGATTCTTTTTTCAAGCAGCTCAAATATTTCACATTAATCTATATACTAAAGGCAGTGTTGCAGTACTGAGTAGTAAAGCATTCACAGGTTAAACATCATTATAAGAAATCCACTAGATTTATTAGTGGGGTAGTTTATGTTGTTATTTATGTTTACAGCAGAGACCATTTTGTACATGAATGGAGTAACTTGTTTTAAATAACAGAGGTGCCAGTACACTGGAGATCGGACTCCCAGCATGATGGTATAAAAGTCATTCTCCTAAGGGCTTGTGAATAACCAGTGCTGTGCCTTACCTCTTTGTATACCCAGCAACACAGTACAGGCTTTCTAAACTAAAACTCAGATGAAGCTATTTGCTTCTGTTCATTATTACCATACACATGTTTCTTCAAATGCACAATATTAAACAACCACTATAGATCATTTGAACACCAGAAATAAAAGAACAAGTGACACTTTACTACACAGATTTTAATATAACATTTCAGTTTCACAGTTCACACAACTGCTGCTTTGGGGATCATAGTATGCCACATATTCACATAACTATCTCTAATATTTAAATATGTACAGTTCATCTCCTTATTAATTAATAAAATATTTATTGAAGTATAAGTCATATGTAACTATTTCCCAATTGATAACTACGTTTATATTTAACCCAGCATTTTCCTATTGGAATATATATATATATATATATATATATATATATATGGCTTTATTTTAAATTCATGGATATGCTTCTCTATGAGTATAAATGGAAATTTAGATAAATGAGATTACAAACGTGATTATGAGTTTCAGTGGTTTATTATATTTTATTTTAGAAAATCTTCACAGCTTTTTATTATACAACCTTTATTTGAATAATGAAAACAAGTAATATTTAACTGTTGAGTCTCATGTTCTTCTTTGGAAAGAACAAATTTATATTAACATTATAAATGTTATGTATCATTTTATATTATTATAGATATTAGATTAAGGCTTTTTGTCCAAATACTGCATTAAATTTAAATAATGTATCTATTCATTATTAACAACAGCTCTATGAATGTTGAAATGTTTTCATCACATTTTTATAGCTAAATATAATTATAATTTTGTGATTTCTTATATGAGTACAATGAGTACAAAGCAATTTCATCATAGCCACCTTTTCTTCTACCTCTAAC
>PVIU01034940.1:0-10840 GCA_004026605.1 Ondatra zibethicus | reverse complement strand
GAGGGTCGTGCAGCACACCAAAGGCTGTAAACGGAAAACCAATGGTGGATGCCCCATCTGCAAACAGCTTATCGCCCTCTGCTGCTACCATGCCAAGCACTGCCAGGAGAACAAATGTCCGGTGCCATTCTGCCTCAACATCAAGCAAAAGCTCCGGCAGCAACAGCTGCAGCACCGGCTCCAGCAGGCTCAGATGCTCCGCAGGAGGATGGCCAGCATGCAACGGACTGGTGTGGCGGGGCAGCAGCAGGGTCTGCCGTCCCCAACTCCTGCTACTCCAACCACCCCTACCGGCCAACAGCCAGCCACCCCACAGACACCCCAGCCCCAACCCACTTCTCAGCCTCAGCCCACACCTCCCAACAACATGCCACCCTACTTGCCCAGGACTCAAACTACTGGCCCTGTGTCCCAGGGTAAGGCAGCAGGCCAGGTGACTCCACCAACCCCACCTCAGACTGCCCAACCCTCCCTTCCAGGACCTCCACCTGCAGCAGTAGAAATGGCAATGCAGATTCAGAGGGCAGCAGAGACACAGCGACAGATGGCTCATGTACAAATTTTCCAAAGGCCAATCCAGCACCAGATGCCCCAGATGACGCCCATGACCCCTATGGGTATGAACCCGCCTCCTATGGCCAGAGGTCCTGGTGGGCATTTGGAGCCAGGAATGGGTCCCACAGGAATGCAACAGCAGTCACCTTGGGCCCAAGGAGGAATTTCTCAGCCACAGCAGATGCAGTCAGGGATGCCGAGGCCTGCCATGATGTCAGTGGCCCAGCATGGTCAGCCGTTGAACATGCCTCAACAGCCAGGATTGGGGCAAGTAGGTGTGAGCCCTCTCAAACCAGGCACTGTGTCTCAACAAGCCTTACAAAACCTTTTGCGGACTCTCAGGTCTCCCAGTTCTCCCTTACAGCAGCAACAGGTGCTTAGTATTCTTCACGCCAACCCCCAACTGTTGGCTGCATTTATCAAGCAGCGGGCTGCCAAGTATGCCAGCTCTAATTCACAACCTCTCCCTGGACAGCCTGGCATGCCTCAGGGACAGCCAGGGCTGCAGCCACCTACCATGCCTGGACAGCAAGGTGTTCACTCCAACCCAGCCTTGCAGAGTATGAATCCTATGCAGGTAGGTGTCCAGAGAGCTGGCCTGCCCCAGCAGCAGCCCCAGCAGCAGCTCCAGCCGCCCATGGGAGGAATGAGTCCTCAAGCTCAGCAAATGAACATGAATCACAACACCATGCCTTCACAGTTCCGAGACATCTTAAGACGCCAGATGATGCAACAGCAGGGAGCAGGGCCAGGAATTGGCCCTGGAATGGCTAACCACAACCAGTTCCAGCAGTCCCAAGGAATTGGCTATCCACCCCAGCAGCAGCAGCAGCAGCAACAACAACAGCGGATGCAGCATCACATGCAACAGATGCAGCAAGGGAATATGGGACAGATGGGCCAGCTCCCTCAGGCTTTGGGGGCAGAGGCAGGAGCCAGTCTGCAGGCATATCAGCAGAGACTTCTTCAGCAACAGATGGGATCTCCTGCTCAGCCCAACCCAATGAGTCCACAGCAGCATATGCTCCCAAATCAGGCACAGTCCCCACACCTGCAAGGTCAGCAGATCCCTAATTCTCTCTCCAATCAAGTGCGTTCTCCCCAGCCCGTCCCTTCTCCGCGACCACAGTCTCAGCCCTCCCATTCCAGCCCATCTCCAAGGATGCAGCCTCAGCCTTCTCCACACCATGTTTCTCCACAGACCAGTTCCCCACATCCTGGGCTGGTAGCTGCCCAGGCTGCCAACCCCATGGAACAAGGGCATTTTGCCAGCCCAGACCAGAATTCAATGCTTTCACAGCTCGCAACCAATCCAGGCATGGCAAACCTCCACGGTGCAAGCGCCACGGACCTGGGACTGAGCACCGATAATGCAGACTTGAATTCAAACCTCTCACAGAGTACACTAGACATACACTAGAGACACCTTGTAGTATTTTGGGAGCAAAAAAATTATTTTCTCTTAACAAGACTTTTTGTACTGAAAACAATTTTTTTGAATCTTTCTTAGCCTAAAAGACAATTTTCCTTGGAACATGTAAAAACTGTGCAGTAGCCATGTGTGGTTTAAGCAAACATGCCAGATGAGCCTGAGGGATGATAGATTACAAAGAATATATTTTTGTTATGGCTGCTCACCCCAGCCGTTTTTCTCCCCTTGTGTGTGTGGTTCAAGTGTGCACTGGGAGGCGACTGAGGCCTGAAGCCAACCATATGCTCCTGCCTTGCACCTCCAATAGGTTTTATTATTTTTTTTAAATTAATGAAAATATGTAATATTAATAGTTATTATTTACTGGTGCAGATGGTTGACATTTTTCCCTATTTTCCTCACTTTATGGAAGAATTTAAAAAAAAACGAACATTTCTAAAACCAGAGGACAAAAGGGGTTAATGTTACTTAAAATTACATTATATATATATATATATAAAATATATATAAATATATTAAAATACCAATTTTTTTCTCTGGGTGCAAAGATGTTCATTCTTTTAAAAACATTTAAGAAAAAAAAAACCCTCCTTTCCACCCCTCAAGTCAACTTTTGTGCTCCGGAAGATTTTCTATTCCATAAGTCTGAGCGTAAAACTTCAAGTATTAAGATAATTTGTACATGTAGAGAAAAATGACTTTTTTCAAAATATACAGGGGCAGCTGCCAAATTGATGTATTATAATATTGTGGTTCTGTTTCTTGAGAGATTTTTTTTTGTTATTTTTACATCTAACAAAGGAAAAAATTTAAAAAGAGGGTAAGAAATGACTCCAGTGGGGTGATTTTAACAGGGAAATGTCCGAGGTTTCTTCGCTTGCTTTCTTCCTTACTCTGCCCCCACACATACATTTTCTCTAAAACTTGAAAATAGAAAGCAAAACCCTCAACTGTTGTAAATCATGCAATTAAAGTTGATTACTTATAAATATAAACTTTGGATCACTGTATAGACTGTTAAATTTGATTTCTTATTACCTATTGTTAAATAAACTGTGTGAGACAGACACCTTGGCTTGTTTCACTTCTTTAAGGCTTATCTTTAGTCTTAGTGAACTCCAGGAGATGAAGCTGGTAGACTGCTTGCCTAGTATGAGCTAATCAGTCCCCAACCAGCACCCCAGTGCTCATGGGCCTGCAAATCCAGTCCTCAGATGGTAGAGACAGATCAAAAGCTGAAAGTAATTTTTAGTTTTGCAACAAATTGGTGGACAGTCTAGGCTATCTGAGACTCTGTATCAGGATTAAAAAAGTTTCATGGATCTCAGCACAATAGAAACCGAAAAGCTGTTTAGCCTTTTAGCTAATTAGCAAGACTAATTAGAGTCAAGAGGAAAAGGGAAGGATTGGCAACTTATATGTAATAGCTAAATTTTGACAAATTTTTCCAAAGGTCAGGAGATAGTCTCTGTTTCCTGCCCCATCCCACCCTACACTTCAAAAGCAGCCATTTGTGGCAAAAAAGATTTAATTATTATGTATACAGTGTTCTATTTGCAAATATACCTGCACACCGGAAGAGGGCACCAAATCTCATTACAGAAAGTAGTGAGCCACCATGTGGTTGTTGAGGAGTGCTCTTAACCTCTGAGCTATCTCTCCAGCCTGGAACACGACAACCAAGGGGAGAGGAAAAAGACCACTTGTTTCTCCTCTAGGAGCTCACTTAAATACCCTATGGGAGTGCTGGCATGCTGGGATTTGGAGTCCAGACCAATACAACTCCCAGGCTTGGGGGTTGGGATGGATGCAAGGGGCTACGCTCCCAATTTATGTCCCCTGTAGAATGGGATGTTTTCATCTTTGAGGAGAATGATACACAACAATGCTGGGAATCAAACCCGGATCCTCTTGAACAGCTGCACCATCTCTCCTGTTGAGAGCTCAAGTTATTATTTGTGTTACTTTTTAAATGATCCAGGAAAAAGTGACAGGTCAAAGGTCCAGAGAGAAGCCTTAGAGAAAAAAACAGACTGTGTAAGGGGCCAACTCAAACTCGTACTTTTGCTGCAGCCTGAGACAGGTGCTACCGAGCAGGGCATATTACGCGTCTCGGCAGATAAGACGTCTCAACTGAATTCCTAATTCGTTTTTTCTTGGCTAAGGGCATCTGTCATGTGGGACGCAGTTTGTCTTTCCAACTATGAACTTGGAAAGCTTGAGCTGTTTCCAGGCAGTGGGGGAGGACACACAATAAGATTCAAAAGCTAATAAAAGAGAATGGTGGCTGTGCAGTGATGGGGGCACACCTTTAATCACCGTATTCAGGAGGCAGAGGCAGGTGGATCTCTGAGTTCAAGGCCAGGCTGGTCTACAGAGACAGAGCCCTGTCTTGAAAAACAAATCACAGACAAAACAACAAAAAGAGGATGATGGATTTTCTGACTCATTCAAACTTGATGGGAAAATGTTCCAAGATACAGGACTTCCCCTGTCCAGGACTGGGTTCTCTGTCCTAGCTCCCGGATTCCTGTCTTTGCTCTACCGTGTCACAGGCGTCTCGAACTAAGCCCAATTCTTTTTCTTGTTGTTGATGATGATATTTTAGACAGGGTCTCTTGTAGCCCAGGTTGGCCTTGAATTTGTTGTCTGTGGCTAGCCCTGATCCATCTCATCCTCCAGCATCTACCTGTCAAGTTCAGAGGTTACAGGTTTGTGCCACCATAGTCAGACCCAAGGCTCCTACCAACTGAGCTACATTCCAGCTCTCTATTAACTTTATTATTGTGTATGTATGTATGTACATATGCACATATGTATGTATGTATGTGGATAGCATTCAGTCACATACATGCCACACTGCACATCTGGAGGTCAGAGAACAACTTTTGGGGTTACAAAGATCAAACTCAGGTCATCTGACTTGTTCTGAAAATGCATTTACCTGCTTAGACATATTCCCAGCCCTTCTAATTTTCCTTCTTAAAAAAGGTTCATTATTATTTATTAGTTTATTGTTAATATTATTATTGAGGCAGTATGTCACTGAGTAGCTCTTGCTGGTCAGGAACTTGGTATGTAAACCAGGCTGAAACTCCTACAGCTCCTCTTCTCAAGGGCTGGGATTAAAAGTCAAGCAAGGACCTAGGACAGAGAGGGTCTGAGGAAACAAACTCCACTGGGAGCAGAAGCCAGGAGCAAATCCAGTCCCGGAAGCAGTCCCAGGACACTGGCGGATCAGGATCTAGCCAATGACCCTATCCAGAGTCAGCCATCTCCACTGGAACCGGAGTGGGACGGAACCAGCTACGTAGGACAGAGGAAACAAGCTCCACCAGGATCAGAAGCCAGGAGCAAATCCAGTCCCGGGAGCCAACCCAGTCCTGCGACACTGGCTGATCAGGATTGAGCCAGCGACCAGATTCAGAGTCAACTATCTCCACCGCTGAGTGAGTGAGCCAGAGCCAGAGACTGCTGGGGTCCGGACGTGAATCTTGGACCTTCAAGGGAGTAGACCTAAGCCAGGACCCTGGTAGGTCTGGGCTGAGTCTAGGACCTACCAGGAATTAGGCCTGAGCCAGGACCTGGGCCAGTCTGGGCATGAGTGAACCTGGGACTTCTGAGGGAATAGGCAGGAACCAAAGATCTGAGCGGGGCCAGGCATGAGTCTAGGACCTCAAAGGGAGTAGGCCTGTGCCAGGACCTCTGTGGGTCCGGGTATTGGTCTGGGACATCAAAGGGAATAGGCAGGAACCTGGAACCTCTGTGGGTCCTAGCGAGCATAAGTCTGGGACCTCTGAGGGAGGTCCTCTGCGGGTCCTGGTGCACCCGAGCCTGGGACATCCGAGGCAGTAGACTGGAGCAAGAAACCTTTCCAGGTCCAAATCCAACCCAGGAACTTCTGCGGGAGGGGTTCCAGACCAGGATTTATAGAACTAGGGCAAAGCCGGCAAACTAGGCCAAAGTAGACCTGATACAGCAAACTCCAAGGGTGTACAACAAGGCACATAAGTGCTGAGCTATCTCAAGGAACACGGAGTAACCAATGGGGTAATTAGAACAGTGACACTGACTGTACCATGGGGAACAAACATCTGAGTTTTGGATTAACTGGCACCTAGGAGATTATTCAACAGAATCTCAGACAGCCTCAACCACACCTATTAGGAAAAAAAGATAAGTAGAAAAGGTAAAAACACATGCAACATCACAAAGAGCAACACAACCCCAGTAAAACCTATCGACCCTACAACAGCAAGACCTGAACAACCAAATATGGATGAAGCAGAAGAAAATGACCTAAAAAATAACTTCAAGAGAATGTTTGAAACTCTAAAAGAGGAAAAAAAAATAAAATAAAAAACTCTAAAAGAGGAAATGAGAAATTACCTTAAAGAAACGGAGGAAAAGACAAAAAATTGGAAGACATCAGCAAATCACTTAAAGAAAACCAAGAAAAAGAAAGCAAACATATGAAAGAAACTATTCAGGACTTGAAAACTGGAATAGAGTCAATAAAGAAAACACAAACCGAAGGAATTATAGAAACAGAAATCATGAGAAAATGATCAGGAACCACAAACACAGCATGAACAGCAGACTACAAGAGATGGAAGAGAGAATCTCAAGCACTGAAGATACAATAGAGGAAACTGACTCGTCAGTCAAAGAAAACATTAAATCTAACAAGAGCTTAACACAAAATATCAAGGAAACATGGGACAACATGAAAAGGCCAAATCTAAGAATAATAGGTATAGAAAAAGGAGAAGTTGTTCAACTCAAAAGCACAGAAAAATATATTTAACAAAATCATAGAAGAAAACTTTCCCAACCTAAGGAAAGATATGCCTATGAAGATACAAGAAGCTTAAGAACACCAAATAGACTGGAACCAAATAAAAAGTCCTCTTGCCACATAATAATCAAGACACTAAACATACAGAGTAAAGAAAGAATATTAAGAGCTGCAAAGGAAAAAGGCCAAGTAACATATAAAGGTAGACCTATCAGAATTATACCTGACTCTCAGTGGAGACAATGAAAGCCAGAAGGTTGTGGTCAAGCATTATGCAGACATTAAGAGACCATGGATGCCAGCCCAGATTGCTATACCCAGCAAAACTGTCAATCCCCATAGAAGGACAAAACAAGATATTCCATGACAAATCTAGACTTCACTAATACCTAGCCACAAACCCAGCCCTACACAAAATACTAGAAGGAAAACTCCAACCCAAGGAAGTTGGCTACACCAACAAAAACACAGACAATTGATGGCCTCATAGCAGCAAATCCCAAAGAAGGGGAAAACGCACAAATTAACATCACCAACAATGAAAACTAAATCAACAGGAGACAGCAATCACTGGTCATTAATATCCCTTAATGCAAATGGACTCAACTCACCTATAAAAAGGCACAGGCTAACAGACTGGATACGAAAACAGAATCCATCCTTCTGCATACAAGAAACACATCTTAACCTCAAAGACAGACATAGTCTCAGAGTAAAGGGTTGGGAAAAAATATACCAATCAAATGGACCTAAGTCAAAAGAGACAAAGAAGTCATTTCATATTAGTCACAGGAAAAATCCATGAAGAGGAAATCTCAATACGGAACATCTATGCCCCAAATGCAAGGACACCCTCATATGTCAAAGAAACACTTCTAAAGCTTAAATCATATATTAAACCCCATACACTAATAGGGGGAGACTTCAACACTCCACTCTCACCCCTGGACAGGTCAGACAGACAAAAAATGAACAGAGAAATAAGAGAACTAAATAAGAGAATTGAGTCATAATGTTATGACTCAAATGGACTTAGCAGGCATCTATAGAATATTCCATCCAAACAGAAAAGAATATACCTTCTTCTCAGCACCTCATGGAACTTTCTCAAAAATTGACCACATACTCGGTAACAAAACAAACCTCAACAAATACAAAAAAATTGGAATAACCCAATGTACCTTATCAGATCACCATGCTTTAAAACTAGAAGTCAACAGCAATACCAATTCCAGAAAACCCACAAACACATGGAAATTAAACAATGCTCACCTGAATCATCAATGGGTCAAGGAAGGAATAAAGGGAGAAATTAAAGACTTCCTAAAATTCAATGAAAATGACCACACAACATACCCAAATTATGGGACACAATGAAAGCAGTGTTAAGAGACAAGTTCATAGCACTAAACGCCTGCATAAAGAAGCTGGAAAAGTCCTATACTAGTGAATCAATAGAACATTTGAAAACTTTAGAACAAAAAGAAATAAACTCGCCTAAGAGAACTAGATGGCAGGAAATAATCAAATTGAGAGCTGAAATCAACAAAATAGACACAAAGAAAACAATACAGCCAGGCGGTGGTGGCGCACGCCTTTAATCCCAACACTGGGGAGGCAGAGGCTGGAGCATCTCTGTGAGTTTGAGACCAGCCTGGTCTACAGAGCTAGTTCCAGGACAGACTCCAAAGCCACAGAGAAACCCTGTCTCGAAAAACCAAAAAAAAAAAAAAAAAAAAAGAAAGAAGACAATACAAAGAATGAAACAAAGAGTTGGTTCTTGGAGAAAATCAGCAATATAGACAAACCTTTATCCAAACTAACCAAAAGGCAGAGAGAGAATATCCAAATTAACAAAATCAGAACTGAAAAGGGGACATAACAACAGACACGGAGGAAATACAGAGGATCATCAGGTCGTATTTTGAAAACCTATACTCCACAAAATTGGAAAACTTAAAGGAAATGGACAACTTTCTGGATAAATATCACTTACTAAAATTAATCAAGACCAGATAAGGAAATGAAACAGACCTATAACTGCTGAAGAAATAGAAGCAGTCATCAAAAGTCTCCCAACCTTCAACGCAATGCCTATCAAAATCCCAGCAAAATTCTTCAAAGACCTCGAAAGAATGGTACTCAACTTCATATGGAAAAGCAAAAAACCCAGGATAGCCCAAACAATCCTGTACAATAAAAGAACTTCTGGAGGCATCACAATCCCTGACTTCAAACTCTACTACAGAGCTACAGTACTGAAAACAGCTTGTTATTAGCATAAGAACAGACAGGAGGACCAATGGAACCAAATAGAAGACCCAGATATCAACCCACACACTTGATTTTTGACAAAGAAGCAAAAAATATCAAATGGAAAAAGAAAGCATATTTAACAAGTGGTGCTGGCATAACTGGATATCAACATGTAGAAAAATGAAAATAGACCCATATGTATCACAATGCACAAATCTCAAGTCCAAATGGCTCAAAGACCTCAACATAAAGCCAGCCACACTGAACCTTATAGAAGAGAAAGTGGGAAGTACACTTGAATGCAATGGCACAGGGAACCACTTCCTAAATATGACCCCAGCAGCACAGACGCTGAGAGAAACAATTAATAAATGGGACCTCCTGAAACTGAAAAGTTTCTGTAAAGCAAAGGACACGGTCAACAAGACAAAACAATAGCCTACAGAATGGGAAAAGATCTTCACTAACCCCACATCAGACAGAGGGCTGATCTCCAAAATATACAAAGAACTCAAGAAATTGGACACCAAAAATTCACATAATCCAATAAAAAAATGGAGTACAGCTGGATTTGGTGAGCTCCCATTAGATCAGGCACACTGTCTCAGTGGGTGGACCAATCCCTTGTGATCCTGAATTCCTTGCTTATCTTCTCCTTCCCTCTGCTCTTCAACTGGACCTTGGGAGCTCAGTGTATTGCTCTGATGTGGATGTGGGTCTCTGTCTCTATCTCCATCCATTGGACGAAATTTCTATGGTGATATTCAAGATATTCATCAGTGTGACTATGGGACAAGGCCAGTTCAGGCGCCCTCTCTTCTGCTGCTCAAGGACCTAGCCAAATCCACCTGGACCAGGACTGAATGAGCACGTGATCAAACCGGACTCTCTGAATGTGGCTACCAATGGGGGCAGACTGAGAAGCCATCGATAATGGCACTGGGACCTGTCTCTTCTACATGTATTGGCTTTTTGGGTTCCTAGTCTATTTGGATGCACACCTTCCTAGCCCGGGATAGAGGGGGGAGGACCTTGGAATTCCCTGCCCTCTCTTAAGGATGGAGGGGAAGGGAGGAGGGTTAGTGGGGGAGCATGAGGGGAATGGGAAAAGGGGAGGAAGTGTAAAATTTTTGAATGGAAAAATAATTTTAAAAAATGGAGGACAGACCTAAACAGAGAACTCTCAACAGAGGAATCTAAAATGGCTGAAAGACACTTAAGGAAATGTTCAACATCCTTAGTCATCAGAGAAATGCAAATCAAAACAACTCTGAGATTCCGTCTTATACCTGTAAGAATGGCCAAAATCAAAAACACTGATGACAATTTATGCTGGAGAGGTTGTGGGGAAAAGGGAACACTACCCAGCTCTAGGTAAGCAGAGGCATGTGGATCTCCATGAGTTTGAGGCCAGCCTGGTCTACAAGAGCTAGATGTAGGACAGTCAGAGCTGTTACACAGTATACAGAGAAACCCTGTCGAAGAAAACAAACAAACAAAAAAAAAGACATTTGTTAAAAGCACCTGCCCTTGTGGGAAGTGACGCGGCTAAAGAGAATGGTTTTGTCTTTTTACAAAAGGAGCTTTTCTAGCCAAAATGAAATACATAAAATGCTTTTGAATTATTTCAGTCTTGCAGACTTGACCTTCATCTTGGTTTTCCCCTCCAGGATTATGACCTGTGTATCACCTGTTATAACACTAAAAACCATGACCACAAAATGGAGAAACTAGGTCTTGGCTTGGATGATGAGAGCAACAACCAGCAAGCAGCAGCCACCCAGAGCCCAGGAGATTCT
>PVIU01034939.1:0-10835 GCA_004026605.1 Ondatra zibethicus | reverse complement strand
TGAGACAGAGGGCTTCCTAGTGGCCTTAGGGCTGACAAAGCTCTGCCTCCAGCATCTGAAGCCGTTGTCACCTGCTCATACCTACTATAACAGGCTCCTTCTGGAAGTGTCTGCTGTGCTTCCAATGCAGTGATGCTCCAGTGTTCAACTCCAGGGAGTGAGCTGAACATGTACACGCCAGACACAAGCCACATGCCTTGTGTCACATGTGTGTTTGATCCAGCCTGAGGGACTTACTTTGTCCTTCCTTCCCCAGCTCAGAAGACAATTTCTAGATAATTACCTAAGGAATTTCTCAGAACGGGAGCTCTGGTCCCTTGGAATAAAAGAAGCTGCCTATGATTAGACGCCCAGGTCTAACCAGGACTCGAGCATGTGTGTGCAAGTAGGCACTCCCAACCTTACCCAGTCAGCTTTTAAGATGTGCAACCCCCCAACATTTCACAAAGCTGCTTGAAATGGGGAGCACACATTTCAAAAGTGAGGGCTTCTCCACTGCTAATTGTGAGTGGCTCCTTTCTCTTAGTTTCTCAAAGAAATAAATTTTGAGGAAGATTTTAGCTCACCTGGGGGTTTGTTTCAGAAAAATTCTGTTGCTTATAAAGTCGTTTGTTATTTTGCTGTGATTTTATACACAATGGAAGGGTGAGGAAAAGGTCAGCAATAACTCTGCCGCTGCGTTTTAGCTTGGAAAAAATGTAATATTGATCGATAAGAAAATGGAAAAAGCACAACTATTAGCGCCTTACTTGATCTTCTGCGACCTTTACCCGCCATGTCGATTTTATTCTTAAATGTTATGTCTACTGCTCAAAAGGTTTGTCCTGTTTAGTCCCTCATGTAATTAACACGTGCTCTTCTTCGCGCTCTCTAATGTGGAAACAAGACGTGTGCCTTGATTTCCTTGTTGAACCACTGTCCTTAGATCATATTTTCTCCGCCACCCAAACCGGGTCACAGAGCACTGTGCAGTGGTTGTCACAACCCTGGCTTCCTGAAAATTTGCAGGTGAGTCTCTGCTTAGGCACAGAAGTAGTGTGCTGCAGGCTTCATCTGAGCCCCTTGTGCCCAAGACATTGGGGATCGAAGGACGTAAGAGGTTCCTCTTCTTCCATGAGAAGCTGACAGTCTCCTCAGGCCCGAGGAGGCCAAGATGCTCAACTGGCACATTGCAGCACAGGGACCATGCAGGTTCAGAAAGCAGATCTACATCTGCGGGGAAGAGGTTCTTGCATGTATCAGATGGGCCTAGAGGATTCCTGGGGTCAACCTCCATCCCAGGAGGCACTGATGTGGTGATAGCTGTGTCTAGTGTCTCTCTAGTATGAAGACCTAACACATATTCAGGTGGTGATGTGTACTCCAGGCCTGCTGAGGCCTCCAAAGGAGGAGAAAGGGATGCCAAAAGCAGGGTGCAGAGACCAGTATCCCGGGACCCAACAGAGGGCAGAGGTTGGGGCGTCAGAGGTTTCTTAGAGAGCCAGGACAAGTTTGTTGGAGCCTCAACTGGATTGAGCAGGATCTCTCTCCCCGGATGTATCTCCACTGGATGCTGTTTGGGACATTACTTGGAAACAGAGTTCTTGGGTGTATATAGTCAGGCTAAGATGAAGTCAAGTCAGCTTAGGGCCCTGGTCCCATGTGACCAAGGTCTTAGAAAGAAGGCAGTTTGGACACAGCATCTCAGGAAACACACTGTAGAAAGACAGAGACAAGGTGATCTGTCTGAAACCAAGCAGCACTGAGGATTTCTGGGAGTAGGAAGAGGCATGAGGCCAGCTGGATGAACCCTAGTTTCAGACTAACCGCTTAGAGGTATGAGGAGCAATTTCTAATTAGGACACCCCATCTGAAGGGCTCTGATGCTGCAGGCCCAGGGAATCAGTCTTAAGAGGGTGAAGGGATCACCGTGGTTGTCTCAGTGGGAGGGAGGGTGGAGTGAGAATTCTCTCTCTGCACACCACTCATAGTAGGGGAGCAACTGAGAGGGAAGATTTGATTGGACCAGCTTGGGCACACCGCTTTCCAATGGTCACATCCAGACTTGCCTATTTCACTGCGGTCAAACCAGGAGGGCGGCCAAGGGATCCCTCCACCACCATGCTTGGCACACACAAGGCCCAGGTAGCATCTGTTGCTGCTACTAAGCTATCGCCAAACTAGGGAAGACAGTGCCACGTGGTTACTCCCTCAACAGGCCAAGTAACTCGATGGGTGTTCATGTTCTGTGTATACTTGGTGGCCCTCTTATAGGCTACATTGTGGGGGACACATGTCCCTGGGGGCCAGATAAGAAGAAAGTTATAGGCTGTGAAAGGTCACCTTCACTGTCTCTCTTCATTGTGGCAAGAGTTTTCCTGACATTTCCAGGAAAAACGCTGGTCTGTGCTCTGTCAGCTGCTTGGCTTGAGGCTGATATAGGTGTACAG
The DNA here is from genome assembly GCA_004026605.1 of Ondatra zibethicus. Taxonomy (NCBI): domain Eukaryota; kingdom Metazoa; phylum Chordata; class Mammalia; order Rodentia; family Cricetidae; genus Ondatra; species Ondatra zibethicus. The sequence goes on along the minus strand of PVIU01034939.1, from coordinate 8,406 downwards.
TTACGAAGCACATGGCTCTCTTTGCACAGGATGCAGGGCCTTGCCATTCTGGAAGTGAGAGTTCTGCAGACTTGCGGACTGAGTCCTGTTGCAGGGCCCTCTGAACCTGTCTTCACCTGGCTATCTGCTCTCTCCAGAGGCCCCTCTACATCCGTCCCTTTTCAGGAACAGTGGGGGAGGAAGGAGGCAGATAAGCCTCCTGGGGTCCCTGGCTATCAGGCTTGGCCTTTGGAGAGGCTGAGAGCAGAGTGTTGTCACCCTCAGAGATAGAGAGGTCATTTGGCTGGGAGCTGCCATCAAACATCCTGAGTGGTCAGAGGCAAGGCCATGCAAAGACAGCCTGGACTGGGGCCCTAGCTTGGCCTGTCAGCGCATTAGTGCAGACACCCAGACACCAGGTTCTGGGGCATATATGAGTGACTGTGTTTGTCTATTCTGAAAGTTTCATGGCTGGGCGTTTGTTACTCAGGATCTGCCCCTACATCATGATTGACAGACAGCCAAGCAGACCTGTGGGCAGCCTAGTCACTTGGCCTTCAGGAGGAAGCAAGGGTGACTGACTGAATGTGGCCTGCGAAGACATCTGGCAGGCCCAGGAACAGCAGTCTCTCACCTGTGCAGAAAAGAAGAAAATGAGTTTCTTAATTCAGTGCAGACAAGGCATTGTGTGCTGCAGGGTGATTGTTGAATAACAAGCTGGACTTGGGTTTGATTAAGTCTGCATTCCTATGTCTTCCAGCAGAACCAAGAACACAGAGAGGGAAGGAGCAAATTCTGTGTTTTAAAAATAGAAATTTTGAATTTCCATGAATTGACGAAGAAGTGGACACCTAAAAGACTTTAAAGCAATCTCTATTCACACCAAGTACCAGAAACATAACGCAGCATTTCATTGATGGAAAAGAATCAGAAAACTAGCTCTCTCCAGAAGTCGTTGCTGTATAAGTCGCTGTGGTTGGCTAGAAAGCAGAAACTGTCCAGCATCCTATCCTACATGAAGCTTGTGAACGTCCACATGCCAGTGCTCACATCAGCAAAGAATTCTGGGAGTGTAGTCAGTGGATGGGAAGGACAATCTTCCTCATAGCACCAAAGGCAGTAGGAGGCTCCCTGGAATGCACCCAGGTTAGTCATGACTACTACATGCTTCATGATGAAATGATTTCACGTTGCTGATAAAGTTATAAGGAGGTTCCATGTCACCACAGAGATAGCTGGCAGTATTTCACAAGTATGTGTCCTTGTTCATGTCTGCACATGTGCCGCCAAAACTTTTATCTGTCCTCATGCATGTCACCAAAGTGGGAAGCAGTGTTCAGTTTATAAGGGTGTGATTATAATATTTATAACATTTTTTGATACAGTCTTAATAGTCCTAGCTGGTCTAGAACTCTGTATGTAGACTGGGCTGGCCTTGAACTTGTAGTGATCTCCCTGGCATTACCACAGTGCTTCAGTTAGAGGTAAGCATTACCATATCTAGCTCAGACGATCTTTTAAAGATGTATTTTTGGTGCTGGGAATAGAACCTAGGACCTTGCACACAACAGTTAAGTTTCTGTATCAGTGAGCTATGTGCTCAACCTAAAGACACTTTTCTTAGAATGCATATCCCATTTTAGTCTAAAAACTTACCAAAATGATAAATAAAGAACACATGTTTGTGACAGTACTTTCTTGTCAGTACTGCCAGTCAGCAAATAATGACACGGAGACTTATTATTAATTATGAAAGCTTGGCCTTTAGCCTAGGCTTGTCTCAACTGGCTCTTTTAACTTAAATTAACCCATTCATACTAATCTATGTTCTACCACTTGGTGTTACCTCTCTTCCATCTTGCACCTCCTGTTTCTTCTCCGTGTCTGTCTGGAGACTCTGCCTTTCTTCTTCCTAGAGTTCTCTCTCTGCCCAGAAATCCTGCTTATACCTCCTGCCTAGATATTGACCATTGAGATTTTTATTGTATCAATCACAGCAACACATCTCATGGTGTAAAATGTCCCACAACATACATTGGTGTGCAACTGAGAGGAGACAACAGATTTTAATCAACACAAATCTTCAGATTACATTCTACAATCTTAAAAACAAAAACAACTAAAGTCTAGTGAACCAAAAAATGTCTTTGTTATCTGTAGTCAAAACTGCAGTTGGATTGCCTCCCATCATGGTATGGAAGCCACTGCATAAAGTGTAGATCCATCAGAGACTCTGTTTTTATGGTGTGTGTGTGTGGGGGGGTGCTTAGCGACCCGGGTGCAGAGCTGGGGAAAACCTGGGTCAACCTGGTGGAGCTGGCTTTGGGAAGCAGTGTTTCATGGACTCCAATCTGAAAGGCTTTATTGTTTTCTCTATGGACTACACACAACCATTTGGGGCTATGCTCTCTAAAAGAGATATTTGAAGTTTTCCCTTCTTCTCTGGGGATCCTTGTTCGTAAAATGATAACTCAATCAATGAAAGAGAAGACCTTTAGGGAGTCAAATGGAAACACTGTGAGCTTTTGAAACATTCTAGGGCTCTGGCGGGTGGCATTCTCCTTGTCTTCTATCCTTGTCTGCGTGGATTAGGAATAATCCTGGTATAAACATCACTTATGGGAGCAATTCTGGTATAAGCAGAAGTGATGTGTTCAAACTTGTGTCAGTATGCACTCGTGTGAACACGAAAATCACAGCCTGTTTCTTTCAGGGGCATCCAAAGCACACTCAAGGTGGCATGTGAAGACCACGGTGTGAACTTGGAATGCTGGCCAGAGACACAAAAATGCAGGATTAATTAGCACGGTATCATGGCTGCAAGTACTGATGCGCAGGTGTCCCAGCACCTGGCGCCATCTCCTACCACCCCTCAGGAGAAATCACCCAAAGACCTCACACCCTTCCTGTAGTTGGTGCTGCTAAGAAGATCCCTCTGCGTTCTGGTAATGTGCTCGGCTCTGACCACATTCTGGAAGCAAGGGGACCAAATGCTTAGCAGGGATTTGTGCACATTTCCCATCTCAGTGTCCCTTAAAAAGACAGATACTATGGTCAGAGATTTCCCAACAAGAGGGCAGCTCCACTCACTTGAGTTATCAATTATTTCACCCATGATGCTGTTCTTTACCTGGCACTTTCTGCCTTCCGTACTCACCAGGTCCCTATTGTGCATGGCCATCCTTGTCCATGTGGACTCCAATGTGCGTTTTCTTAGGGTTCACTTTCTGTTCTACAGAAAGTGCCCGTGAAAGGAGCCTCCTTACCCCCGTCCAAGTGTGATGTGTGGAGACCCCACCTGCTGCAGCTGGAGCCGGGTGCTGATTGTAGCTTCTCTGTGCTGGCTAAGGGATGTTTCTTACAAGGTTTCTGGAAATTCGAATGTTGTGTATTTATGTGAAACCCAGGCCAGAGGGCATTGCCAAGAAAACCTCAGGAATCCCCACCATGCCATTTGTAAAGCAATCCCATCTTCTAGAAAATATTGTTAAAACTTCTCTAACATCCTTCAAGGTCTGGTGTCCTCTCTGTTCAATTCCTCTTGTATTATTTGGAGTCCACAGGACCCGAGGTTTTACAGTGTGGGGTTTGGGGACCAGTTGCTTCTCACTGTCCTTTGGAACTCTAGCGCACTCTGAGATGTGGGCAGGGCAGACGTTGGTCAACATTCCTGGAGTTTTCCTTTGTACTTGGCACTGTCATAGGGCAAGTTCCCCATTCAAGGATTTATTACACCTTCCTGCCCTATAGTACATGTACACACAGACATGCACATACATCTGGACCCTTGGATATATGCATGTGCATACACACAGGAACGCTTATGTGCATGCTACCTGATCTCTGTATAACTTGCTTGTCACCAGGATTTCCTACCGGTAAAGTAACCAGTAATCATCTGTAGCAACAATTCTGTCCAGTTCCTTCCTGTGTGGGTCAAAGAGACCTCATCTCTACCACATGTGGGATGCTAATTGACCAAGCCTGTCTTCCCCAATGTAAAGGGTACCAGGAGTCGTTCTGTTAAGAGAGAGAGTTTATCAAGCTGGGCTCAGCTCCCTGAAGTCTTTATTTGATTAGCCTTGGGTTTGCCTTTCCTACCCATGTCTATTTTCTTCTCCCGTTCTCCCCAAGGAGAAGCCCAAAGTGATGGCCTCCTGGCTCCCAGTGGGAGTCCAATCACTTCTCTTCACACACATTCAAGCCACTGGGGAGGTTTTCAGGTTCGCCTGGATCTCCATCTAGTTCCTGGATTCAGCATAGGAAGTCCCAATGTGATAGTTTAACTGTCAACTTGATACAACCTAAAGTTATCTAGGAAGAGGGTCTCAATGAGGGATTATCTACATTGGTTTGGCCTGTGGGTATGTCTGTGGGAGAATGTCTTAATTAAGTTAAATGATGTGGAAAAACTTAGCCTACTGTGGGCAGCACCATACCCTAGGTAGAGGTTTCTAAATGGAAGAAAATGGAGAGAGCTGAGTACAAGCAAGCAATCATCGTGCTTGCATTCCTGTTTTTGTGGATGTGATGTAACTAGGAGTTTCAAGTTCACTGCTTCGACTTTCCTGTTATTGTGGACTGTAACCAGAAATGGTGTGCTAAAATGAAACCAGTCTTCCCTGAGCAGCTTTTCATTAGGATATTTTTTACAGCAACAGAGATGAAAATAGAACACCCAGCATAGGAGATACGGTTGGTGGTACAGTGAAGTCAGCGTGGTACTGAAAGAGGAGTCTGCCTTCCAATGTCCTGGACTGTTGTTGGTGAAAGTAAAACAAACCATAGTGACAAAATCCTGGTTCCTGGGTGTGAAACTTAAATCTGAGATGTCAGCATGTGGGGATCCCATGAGGAGGGTAAGTAGGAAGCTGAAGTACAGCTAGGATGGGGGTGCTATGTTATCACATGTGCACAGTTACATACGTGATCATATGTGCATGGCTACACTAGTGACTGTGTGTGACTACATGTTCATGTGGCATAACTACATTATATAACTTGAATTTCATAGGCACAGTTAAACCATGTAGTTAATATATGCTTATTCATACAAATGCATGTAACTGTATGCTTGTTATCCACCTATAGTTACATGTGTGCTATCATAATACACTATTATACATATGTGGTTGGATGCAAATGACTCATGCATATAGTTACAGGCATGTGGCTTCATGTCTGATTACATGCATGGGGTTGATGTATATAATCATATATGTGTAATTCCATTTCATAGGACTATAGTGGCATGTTTTGGAGTCTCCCTCCTTTGCTGGTTCTGAGGAAGTTCATGAACAGCCTGGAGAGCTTCCCATACAACTGGAAGGTGAGTGCTGCTGACAAACAGGTAGGCTTGGAGACAAAGCCTCCCCTCTGAACCTCAGATGAGAGGCAGCAGGGCGATGTGTGGTCTGCAGTCTGAGAAGGCTAGGACCAGTCTCTGCTGCCCTGATTCCTGAGACACAGACATGGAATGTTCTTTGCAGCTGGATCTTCTGTGACATTTTGTACGGGAATGTCTATCTAGTTGCCTACTGAGTATAAAATCCAAGTGGCCATGCAGTTTTCTAGCCTTCAAAGAAAAGGAAGCAATTTTTTTGAGATCCAGGTTATGGCAGAGCCTGAATTTAAACCTGTCCCTCCCTATTGGCCCTTGTGTTCCCTATAAAAGCTCCTCTCTGCAAACAATAGGAACACCACTTTCTGGGTGTGTGCTTGAGTTCTGGCCATCGAGAGAGTCACTGACATGTTCAAAGTGTACTTGGTAACTTCTGAAGGCAGCTGCGCCTACTTCCTAGATGAAGGTTTGGAGGCCCAAGACACTCCCCACTCCTGGAGAGCAGGTCAGCCCACAGGCCCTGACTTACGACTGGCTACCTGTGTCTTAAACCTGAGATGCATCAAAGAAGTGGTGATGGCAATGCCTCCTCCAGCGCCTTGCTCACTTATTTCCTCCGCAGGGACGGGCGTAAGCAATGGGATGGCCGTGGGTAGTGTCTTGGGGTTTCTATTGCTGCGACCAAACACCATGACTGAAAAGCAAGTTGGAGAGGAAAGGGTTTATTTTGGTTTACACTTTGGCATTGCTGTTCATCACTGAAGGAAGTCAGGACAGGAGCGCAAACAGGGCAAGAACCTGCCTACTGGCTTAGTCCCCATGGGTTGCTCAGCCTGCTCTCTTACAGAATTGAGGATCACCAGCCCAGGATGGCACCATGCACAATGGGCTGGGCCCTCCTCCCCCATTAATCACTATTTAAGAAAACGCCCTGCAGCTGGATCTTGTGGAGGCCTTTTCTCTGTAGAGGTTATGCCTTTCAGATGACTCTAGTTTGTGTCAAGCTGACATAAAATTACCCAGGGCGAGTAGTTAGCTGTTGCGTAGGCATAAAGAAGATAAGCACACTGCCTGCCTCTGTGCCCAGGACCACGAGGTTCCATGAGGGTAGGTGACCTTTGTTTGGCTCCACAAGGGGCAGAATGAGGATCTTTCCCTGGAGAGCTGAGTTCTCCAGCCCACGGAAGCTGTTTCCAGAAAGGTCATTGGGAAGGGCAAGCTCTCTGACACAGTGTTCATGATGGAGTGTGTGGCCTGGCCTGTGACAGATCTTAGACCATGGGTCTCCCTGTTACGGTCAGCATTCAGAACACCTGGAGCTGGATCTCAAGAAGACGAATCTGGATCCCCACGACCTCCCATCCTTTTACAACGTTCTTCTCTGCACTGCCCTGTTCCCTGCAACCCACTGCCTATTAGTCAGACTCACGGCTGACTCCTTTCCACCCCCTCTATTACTTCCGGCCTGCTGATGCTAATATCTCACGGCCATTTCCAGCTCCGGTACTCCTCTCTGTGACTCAGCTCTGAGGTCACCTTCATCTATGTGGCTGAGTAAAGTCTGCTTTGGGAACTTACTGCTACCTTCTCAAAGAGAGACAGTAGATACATGGCTGCCCACAAGACACTGTCTCACTGTGACAGACCTGCCTTCAGTGGGTGAGCTGGGGTGCATTGGGAGGGCCCCTTGCATCCCCCTGGACTGCAGGCACAAGTCAAAGCTAGAGAAGGCTCTGAGCACCAGAGAGGGGTTGGCACGGAGGGACCCTGGCAATGGTCTCATGTGTCGTATGTTAAAGCTGCAGGAGTGCTGGCCTACGTTTCTACCACTGCACCAGACACCACACAACTTTTGGAAGACGGTGCTTGAGTGCAGGGGATCTGGTCTTTGACGAGCAGGTCCAGTTCTGACTAGTCACGGACAGTCACTGCGCATTACACATGGGTTTGGGTGTCTGAGTTTCTCGTACCATTTGATAGTCACCATTCTCTGCTCTGTAAGTCACCTGAGTGCAGGGAAGCTTTAACCTAAGTGTTGCTAACATAGTCACCGTCAGCTGAACTATGTGGTGAGAATGGTTGAGTATGCATGAGTATGAACAGTGTGGAACACATATGTTCATGCATGTTCATGAATGCATGTGTTTATTGGTATGAGTTCCTGTACCTATGTTGGGCTGTGAATATGAAAGTGTGTGAATATTTGAGTGTGTTCACAGCTGAGTATGTACGTACAGGTGTGCACATAGGCACTCATGTGAAAGTGTGTGCAAAAGTATGTACATAAATGAGCATGTATGTGTGCTTATTTCTGTATGTGGTACATATGGACACATCTTCACAAGTAAACATGAGTGTTCACATGTGTACACATATGAGAATGTACACGTGCTTGTGTGTGGATATGTGAACACCTGTACATGTGGGCTTATGTGTTCATGAAAACATGTATTGTAAGTATGCATATGTATAGCTCATGTGTGTGCAAGGGTTCACAGGTGAGTGTGTACATATGAGCATGTGTGTTCTTGTCTTTGTATGTGTGGGTGTATACCTGTATACACATATGAGCATATATGCGTGCTTCTATTTATATGAAGATGTGCACATGCATATGCATGCTAGCAAGCATGTGCTTATCTGTGTGCACTTCTCTGCATGCATGCACAGGTATTCACATGTGAGTCACACTTTGTATTTATCAGCTGGCCAGGTGTCTGACTCTTGACTCATTAGAGGTTGCACTTGAGGTCGGAGAGGATGTGAGGCACGGAATAGCTGCTGCACGGAAACACTAGTGGTGGCTACATCACACAGATGAGCAGCCTCTGCCTCATGGGGCCCTGGGCTCCCACCTCTAAGTCTCTGGCTGCCGGGCAGGGTGAACAGCCCCACTGCCTTTGCTCACTGCTTTTCTGTGTTCTGTTTTCTCCAGCATAAACCAGTCGCTTTTTGTTCCTAAGAAGACTTGGTTCCTAGGCTGCGCTGCCAATCCCTGAAACAATGCCCACATTCTCCCAGCTCCCAGAGGTCACTGGAACCTGGGGACACAGATGCCTGAGTGGCGTTCTGCATCTTCCATCTCC
>PVIU01034938.1:0-10861 GCA_004026605.1 Ondatra zibethicus | reverse complement strand
GTACATACCTCACATAGATTATAGTCTTCAATGTATGTACATGTACATACCTCACATAGATTATAGTCTTCAATCCCCAAAACAGCCCGTGTGCTAGATTCGGTCTCTTTGTTTGACAAGAGAGAAAAGGAGTGTGAGAAGTGATTAGCCTGAGCTGCTCCATGGACTGGGGCTGAAGCCCTGCATAACTAATGCCAGGCAAAGCTTCTTAGTTCTCAACCGTATCTGTCCCCTGGTTGTCTGTGTGAGAGCTGTAACAAGAAGGCAGCATGTCACCCTGTCTGACTATGGCTGAGACTGTGAGAGTGTGGGGCCACTCAGGCGTTTCCCTGTGAAGGCGGCCTGTGAAGAGAGAGAGCTTGGTGAGCAGGTGAATATCTACACTAGGGTTCTGGGAATAATGAGAATCAGTGATATAGGTTATAAACATTTCTGTGTTCTTTATAACTGTGATATATTCAGTGGTGAAACTCTTCAAAGATGCATAATTCAGTGATCTCAGATTCTAAGTCAGTACTTAAAAACTTCACCCTTTAAATGGGGATGAAGTTCACAGGTCAGATAAATGCTGACATAACATGTAATGCCCTGGGTTCAGTCCCTAGCACCGCAAAACAGTAAAATTCATTGAAATAGGTCATTTATTAGCCTATGGTGGTGGTACATGATTTTAATCCCAACACTTGGGAGGCAGAAGTGGGCAGATCTTTGAGTTTGAGGCCAGCCTGGTATACAGAGCTAGTTCTGGGTCAGCTGAAACTACACAAAGAAACCCTGTCTCAGGTTGGGGGGAGGGGACGACAGAGAGAAGAAAGAGAGTGAGAGACAACGGGTCATTTATGGTTCTTTCTTTGGTATTATTTCTTTCTCTTTTTTTTTTAATTTATGGTTTACACGTATATTTAGTTGAAAAAAATCTCCGAGTAAAGTATTTGTGGAATTGTGACTTTACTTATGCTGTATATTTTTGTCCTAGATAGATGTGAAAGTGGATCCCAAGGATCTGCGAATAGACACATTTCGATCCAAAGGAGCAGGAGGGCAGCATGTTAATACAACAGACAGCGCTGTGAGGCTCGTCCACATCCCCACAGGTGGGCCAGTCCTTTGCTTTGGTCTTAGTGACTTTCTAGTGCTGCAATAGGACACCAAGGCAACTTAAAAACGTTTGATTCAGGGATCATGGACTCAGAGGATTATTGTCCATGACCATCATGGCAGGGAACATGGCACCAAAGCAGTAGCCATGAGCTCTTGTCTTGATCCACAAGCACAAGGCAGAGAGAGTTAACTGAATGGTAAAACCCACCCCCAGTGACACACCTCCCCAATCAGGGCACACCTCCTAATCCCTTCCAAACAGTTCCACCAACCAAGGACCAGTATTACATATTTGAACATATTTACAGTTCAAAGATGGCAATGGCATTGTGGATCTGATGTACCAGTTGTGTCTGTTTTCTTTTGTTTAGAAACAGTTCCTCTTCTGAAGGATGCAGGTGGTAAGCATATCTGTGCAGGAAAGGTGCTTGGATATGCTGGGCATCGGTGCGCCATGGGCGGTGCTCTGTGAACAGTGCTCCATAGGCGGTGCTCCATGGGTGGTGCTCCATGAGCGGTGCTCCCGTTCAGGTCCAAAGGGAACAAATACGGCATGGCTGTGCTGTTGCTATCGGTCCTTTCTCACCCTGTAGATGAACTGCTAGTACCCCGAGTATTGGCCACTTGGTCACCTTCATCAGTTGCAAGCTTTTTTTTTTTTTAAATTTGTTAAGGTGATTTTACATACGTTGCTTTACCATAGGGATACTTCCCTATGCATCGTTACACAGTTTTATCACTGGAAGAAAATTATAAATAATCACTAAGATAACTCTCAGTAGGTAATAAGATTTAATAGGACAACTATTATCTGTGCAGACTGTCATTGGCCAAGTTGTCATATAGTGCATTAGCATCATTTTTCAGACTAAAACAATGAATTATTTTTAAATTTTCATTTCTTTTTAAATTACTAAACAATAATAATTGTGTGTGTGTATGTGTATGGTTGTGTGTGTCTGTATGGTGTGTGTGTGTCTGTATGTGTTTGTCTATGTGAGTGAATGTCTCTGCATGCATGAAGGCCAGAAGGAATCTGATCCCAAAGAGCTGGAGTTACAGGTGTTTGCAGGACACCTGGCCTGTTACACGGGTGCTAGTATCCAAACTCTGTTCCTCACAGTTGATCAGCAAATGCTAAGCCAGGATTGGAGCGAGCACCAATTAAGTTAAGAACACATACTGTTCTTACAGAGACCCAGAGTGCAGTTCTCAGAACCTACATCCACCACCATGGGCACTGCGTTTGTCTTTTCATTGGAGGCAGAGAGTGCAGTGGTGGGACTGGCACTGAGGATAGATAGGATAAATAGATAGGATAGGCTTTACCCAGGCTAGCTTAACAAGTGCTCTGCCCGTGAGCTACCTACCAGACTTGTATGAAAGAGTCCTTTCAACACCAGCCCTCTTTTTGTGTATTGTGACTGAAAGAGGACAGGCCAAGCGCTTGTGGAAGGACAGAGGGTAGACAGCACTTCCTAGAGGCTGGCGGAAGGGAAAGGAAATGTTCGGGGATGAAAGGAAACGTGACCAGATGCTGCCTCAGCCTTCTCACCTGGAGATCTCAGGGTCACTCTGCACAGCACACCCATGAAGTCCCGGTGCGCTGTAAGCTCAGCACTTAAGTGGCCAATGTCAGATCACCAGCTTAAGGACTGCCTGGACTGCTTAGGAAGACATTGTCTAAAAAGAAAAGGTACAGTGACACACATATTTACTCCCAGCACTTAGTTGGGAGGCAGAGGCAGGCAGATCTCTGTGAGTTCAAGACCACCTTGGTCTACAGAGCCAGTTCCAGGACAGCCAGGACAGCCAGGACTACTACATAGAGAAACCCTGTCTTAAAAAAGAACAACAAACAAACAAACACACTACAAAAAAAAAGACTACCTAGTATGTGCCTGTCTTGAAAACAGAAAAGGAAAAAAAAAGAAACAAGAAAAAGGTGAACTGTCTCACCTAGACATCAGAGTCTAAGCAGGCACATACAGTTCTTCCCAGTAGTTTCTGCGGCGTGCTAAATCTGAACTGCTGTTTACATTTCATCATAATTCCTGATTAATCATTCCCTTAAAATGCTCCTCGGCCAGGCGTGCTGGTCCACACCTTTAATCCCAGAACTCCTGAGGTAGAGGCCGGTTGAGCTCCAGACCGGCCAGGGCTACTCAGTGAGACCCTGTCACAAATAAACAATAAATAAAATGTTCGTCCCTGCTTTGTTTGACCCGTGGAAATGACAAGTGACTCTCTCCCTCTGATCGCTGTTGTTCCTCAGGACTGGTAGTAGAGTGCCAACAAGAACGATCGCAGCTAAGAAACAAAGAAATAGCTTTGCGTGTGTTGAGAGCTAGACTCTACCAACAGATTGTAGAGAAGGACAAGTGTCAGCAACAGAGTTCCAGAAAGCTGCAGGTAAGACAACCCTGCAGGAAAGTCATCTCCTGTAGAAAATGCAGTGTGTCCTGACTTGAATGGACCTGTCCTAGAACATAGGGAAGTGGGCTTGTTTGACAGTGAAGAAGAGCTCAAATGCTCTACATGTAGCCTGAGGTATTGGGGTTGCGTTTGGTCATGCCAGTTTCCAAAGGAGTAAATGTGTAAACAAAAGTATTTCCTAGCCGGGCAATGGTGGTGGTGGTGCACGCCTTTAATGTCAGCACTCGGGAGGCAGAGGCAGACAAATCTCTGTGAGTTCGAGGCCAACCTGGTCTACAGTGTAAGTTCCAGGACAGTCAGGGCTACATAGAGAAATCATGTCTCTAGAAATTAAAAAAACAAATTATCTCCTAATTGTGTTATGTTGCAACTGTCTTGAAAGGAAATTGGTGGGTTATTTTGGTTGGTTGGTTGGTTGGTTGGTTGGTTGGCTGGTTGGTTGGTTGATTCTTCTTTTCGAAACAGAAGGTTTCTCTGTGTAGCCCTGGCTGTCCTCGAACTAGCTCTGTAGCCCAGGCTGGCCTCAAACTCACAGAGATCCGCCTGCCTCTGCCTCCCGAGTGCTGAGATTAAAGGCGTGCGCCACCACTGCCCAGGGGAAATTGGTTTTAAGACAAAATAATTCTCTGGAAATTAGAAAATTTTAAGATGCTTAAAGGCCTGGTTTTTTTTTTGTTTGTTTGTTTTTGTTTTTGTTACAACTCTGTATGAATCAAACATAAAAGGCACTTTGAGAAACAAGCAAGGAAGGGAGATTGCTGCCGGAGTCTGGGGATAAAGGATAAAAGGAAGATTGACTTTTCATTTCATGTCCTTTGGTACTTCTTGAATTTTGTTTAATATATATTTATAGTATTAAATATAGTATGCAAGGATGGGCATAGTAGCATATGCCTTTAATCCCAGTATTCAGGAGGCAGATTGCTATTTTACCTAGTAACACCCAAATTAAAAAAAAAATCTTGCTGGGCGGTGGTGGCCTACGCCTTTAATCCCAGCACTCGGGAGGCAGAGGCAGGTGGATCTCTGTGAGTTCGAGGCCAGCCTGGTCTACAGGTGCTAATTCCAGGACAGGCTCCAAAGCCACAGAGAAACCCTGTCTCGAAAAACCAAAAAAAAAAAAAAAAATCTTACATATAAAGTATGTTAGGTAGAAGTTATATAATACAAATATAATAATATAGACTAAGCAATAATTTCCACTGTTTTAAGTAAACAAAGTAAAAATTAACATCCCCCAAATGGTAAAGTTTCTCTTTGAGAGAGGCTAGAAGAAAGAATAGAGCTCAGCAATAAGTATGAATAGGATTGGGTGCGGAGCTCAGTGGTAGAGCACTTGCGTAGTGTGTGCAGGGCCCTAGCTTTGATCTCAGTACTACAGGAGGAAGTAAAAGAGAGAAAGCGAGAGGAAGAAGGGAAGACAGGCAGAAAGAAATGTGGTTTTATGTGTTATTTACATATATGCATGCTACAATAAATCAAACTTGAAAGTCTTATATGGCATCTTAGGAAAGTGGATTGTATAAATCTTTTAAATAGCAGGGTGTGGTGGCACACCCCTTCAATCCTAGCACTTGGGAGGCAGGGGCAGGAGAATTCTGTGTTCCTAGACAGCCAAGGCTATTACACAGAGAAACCCTGTCTTGAAGAAAAACAACTCAAAAATCTTTTAGATATTAATCATTCTGCTTATCATGATATATCATATTATGAACATTTTCCCTGTTTGTCTTTCTAGCTTCCTTTGCTTACATTCCGGCTTGTAGTAGATGTGAAAGCATAGATGGTATTTAGGTCTCATGTGAGTGGCCAGTAAGCCCTCTCAACTACCTGTGTACCCTTGAGCTGTTTTAGTAGCGATTTCTACTGTTTAGAACTTTTTCTTCAATCATACAGTGGTCTTTATGCAGTGCCTGCCCAGTGCTTAACCCTGGTTCCCTCATCACCCAGGAAGTTCTGCAGATGCTTTATCCCCCCCAGCCCTCCCCCACCAAGATTCTAATCCAACTGATCTACAGGAGTGGGTCTATGGCACTGTACAAACTCCGTTTGGCAGAAGGAATAGCTGAGGGACTGTTTCAGAACACACAGCCCCTGGTCCAGTATGCTTTTGATTGAGTTTAGAAATCTGTAACTTCTCAAAATTCTCCCGATGAGAAGTTTCATTTCCTATTGTTTGCCTCAGGCTTTAAGAAAGTGAGTCAGTGTTTGGGAGGCTGAGGCAGGAGGATTGCCAGTTCCAGATCATCCTGCGCTGTCCAGTGAAAGTCTGTCTGAAGAAAGAACAAGAGAGCCGGGGGCTGGGGCAGTGGGAGAGAATGAAAGAAGGATACAGAAATGTGTTCCTTTAATCTTAAAAGAGGAAAGCATTGAGAGAGTGCTGCGTCTAGTTTTGGGGACGGAGAAGACTGAGCATACAAGTAACCATTGCATGGGGTGATCTGTGGGGATCCCAGGCTGCTGGTTTAAAGGAGTCAGAGAACATATTTCAGTTACTGGGTGAGGGTGGTAGGGGGTGGTAGGGAAGGGCATCCCTTAACATGATGACCTATACAATACGTGACAATGACATGTAGCAAGTGGCATCATAAAGGTTCACGTGATTCTCAGAAATAATATTGGGAAACCTGCCTGTGTTAAGAGGTACCTTCAATGCTCAGTTCAAGTGTGTGTTCTTAGCAGGCAAGAAGGCTCCACGGGAGAAAACTTCTCAGAAAAGTGCCTTAGGAAGCTGAAGCAAGGCAGCTCATGGAATCAGAAACATGCAGTGTTAACCTGGGGTTTTATAGAAGGTGATGTTCGTCGAGATATAAAGTCAGGATGTACTAAGACACCAGCTGGAGATGGGCATCTAGACAATGGACTGAGCCAAGAGTGCTTTCTCCCCAGAGTTTGCAACAAGTTACACAATAGAACAAAATTAAAAATTCCAAAAAGGAAGAAAAGGGGGGGAAAAGGCACATATAGTGGGTTCATTTGTAGAAGCCAGGAGAACTGATTGGTGTAGAATAAAATGATTCATTTGGTTTTCAGTATTTGAAGTTTGAGGCATTTAGTCTTACTCTGTAGCTGAGCTCTACAGGTCTGTGGTCATCTGTTCGGTGGGCTGGGGGTGAAACCTGGGCCTTTTGCTGGGCAAATATGCATTTTCCCACAGTCTTAAGATTTTCTTCTGCCTGTTCTTGTCTTGATCTATAAATATAAGTGGTTTTCAGTAGATACTTAAGATATACTAAGATTTAATAAATATTATAGTCTTTGATCCTTTAAAAATATGATTCTTTCTGTTATGGGACAGGTGGGAACAAGAGCACAGTCAGAGAGAATCCGGACATATAATTTCACCCAGGATAGAGTCACTGACCACAGGATAGCGTTTGAAGTTCGGGACATTAAGGTAATTACTGAGTATGCTCTGTGTACCTTGGCTTTGTAAGAAAGTATAATCAGACTGAATCAGGCTGGAGGGATGGCTCACTAGTCCCAGGATCCATGTGGAAGGTGAGAACCAACTCATGCAAGTTGTCCTTTGATCACTCAAGCACAGTGACACACATACACACAAAATCAGTGAGTGTAATAAACTCTAAATTCTATGTATTATTATATGACAAACAGACACATTTACATGTATTTATCAGTAATTGCCACAAAGTTAGCAGCTAAAAACAAAACCTTTTGTTATCTCATGAAGTTTTTATGATGCCAGGAGTCAACCCCAGGGTCCCACACATGCTAGATAAATGCTCTATCACTTAGTGAGACCCCTCTCCCATATCTTAGAATTCTGTAGGTCAGAAGTCTAGGTACAGCTGAGCTGTTCTCTGCTTGGGGTCTCACAAGGCAGGAACTAAGGCAGTGTGACTCTACTCACTTTTCTGGACTCCTTCCTCTCCCATTATCCCAAGCTGCAGCACTGACATTCTCTTGCTCACAGTTAAATGGAAGCTGCTCTTAGCCCTTAAATATTGCTGTAAGTTGCTTCCCAGGTGGCTCCCTCCAACACCTCTCCCTACTTGTAATCCTTTATTACAGGAAAGGGGAGGCCATTTTAAAGGTACATCTCACTAGGTGAGATGACATTGTCTTCTATTAACTCAAAGTCACCTTTATTCATTACCTAGTCGCTGAAGTCCTATTCCTTTATTGTCACAGGTTCCATCTATAAAACAGAGACTTAAATATGGTGAAACACCAGAAACATAGTAGATAGAGTTAGACCTCCTACAATGTGTGTAGGAGAGAGAGAGAGAGTATTGATTTTTTTTTCTTTTCTTTTTTGATACTGAATCTCACTATGTGGCCCTGGCTGGCCTGGAGCTCACTATGTAGACCAAGCCAGCCTCATACAGAGATCCACCTGCCTCTGGGAATAAAGGCATGCGCTGTCACATCCAACTAATGTATATTCTATTGATGTAGGTGGTATGGCCAAGCTGTTGGAGAAAAGATCCTGTCAACATTGCTTAAATACCATTAGCTAAAATCCTTCTAGCTAGGACTATGAACATTAATACATTAATAGAGAAGTACAATAAAACTTTTCCTGTGCTGCCCCTGAAGCAAAAATGAACCAGTTTCCACAAAAGACTACATGAACAAACCAGGGTCCTTTTCCTTGGTTCATGGGATACTTGAGGCTTATTAATCTTGATGCTGTCCACTTTGTGTCTGTCTTAGGGTTTCTATTGCTGTGAAGAGACACCATGACCATGGCCACTCCTAAAATGAAAACATTTAATTGAGTTGGCGGCTTACAGTTTCAGAGGTTTAGTCCATTATCCTATGGTGGGACATGGTGGCATGCAGGCAGACATGGTGCTAGAGAAGGAGCTGAGAGTCCTACATCTTGTAAGCAGCAGGAAGTAGACTGGGGCACTGGACTTGGCTTCAGCATATATTGAGACCTTAAGGCCCACCCCCATGACACACTTCCTCTAGCAAGGCCATACATGTTGCAATAAAGTCACACCTCCTAATAGTATCATTCCCTGAGCTTATGGGAGCCAGTTATATTCAAACTACCAGAGTACCCAAAACTAAAGTCTTGCGTTTACAAGAGAGATGTCTGTTTTTGATGTGTAGAAAGTTCTGTGTGTCTTATGCTACTTCCTCTGTTATCTTATGGCACATGGCTATCTTGCATATGACCATGGAACAAGAAAAAAAATTTACTATTGTTTTGTTTGTTTGTTTGTTTTAGATAGGGTCTCACTGTGTAGCCCAGGCTTGCTTGATCTTGCCTTAGCCTTCTGATTCCTTGGATTACAAGAGTGGGACACCACACCTGGTAGAGGGAGAGAATCCTAACTCTTTCCTTGGATGAAACACACGACGTGAAAAGCATATTTGGAACTTATTTGGCAATATTGTTCCATTTATGCCAAACTTTTTCAGCACATAGGAGGCTGAGGGAAGAGAATCACAGTCAATTTTGACACCAGCCTGATATCAAGGCCTTTTTCAAAACCAAAAAGTGGGAGAAAAAAAACAAACCAAAAACCACTGCTGCCAGATCAGAAGGAAAGATAGCAAAGAGACTAACAGAAGTCAGGAACGTAAAAATGATAAAGAAGAGACTGGAAAAGACTGTGGGGCAGCAGCTGGTGGACAGAGTGGAAGGGGTAGGAGGAAATGACATCTAGGGCGTCTTCTGACTCCATCCGCATAATTCATGATGGAGTGGTTGTGCCTGGACCATGACCTAACAACAAAGATTTGTTTCCTCAGGCAGCTAAACAAGCCCTGGGCACCAACGACTACTTTCTAAACTAGAGATAAAGAGACTTGTGCTCTCTTGTGTGGCTAAACCTGAAATAGAAAAAGCTTAGAAAAGATCAGAAATCCCATTTCCCAGCTTGGCAAAACTTTCTGTACATAGTATTCTTTGTCTATAGCATTCTTTGACTATGTGAGTCAAACTTTATAAACTGCTGGTCTACCTCCAGAGGGGCTCTGGTGGCTGGCTCTGGCTGGTTCTCTCAGTTACGAGAGAACCTAGTCTCATGCCTGTGAGTACTGACCCCGGAGTCACATTTACCTTACTCAGCTCTGGGAATTTGTTGTGTCAGCCTGTGACAGGCATTTGTACTCAGTTCTGACTGCTCAAGTGCTCAGCTGCACAGCAGAACTTCTTAAAAGAGCCATGCACCTGTATGCCAAGCCTACCTGGGAGACCACAGCCACCAGGAAGCCATGTCCTCTGAGTCCGGAATCTGGACATTGGGTGCCATTTGTTGTCAGCTCACAAGTAATGACATGAAGGCTTATATTATGAAAGTTTGGCCTTAGCGTAGGCTTTTTTCTAACTATTTCTTATAACTTAATTAACTTGTTTATATTAATCTGTGTTCAATTATGTGACTCAATTACCTTTCCTTTGTCCTGTATGTCTAGTTTCCTGCTAGCCTAGATTCATCCCTCTGACTTCCCCCTCTCTGCCCAGAAGTCCCGCCTATTCTTTTCCCAACTAGCTATTAGCCATTTAGCTCTTTATTAAACCAGTCAGAAGGCACCTTGACGAAGACATGTCTTTACAGTGTAAACAAATATTCCACAACGGGAGATGCTCTCTCAGAGCCACATAGGGAGTATTTGGCAGGGAACAGTGCACACTAATGAGGCCACAGATTTGTGAAGGACTGCCATTGTGTAAGTAATATAATATGAATGAAATGGGTTAATTTTCAGGACAAGAATATGATACTATTTTTTAGAAGACTGGCATATTCTTCTCTAACTAATAGAAGGATCACAGACAACATTTTCTCTCAAGGCTAGCACGTTAACAGGAAGTGGCGTCATAACAACTTATCAAAGGGTCTTCAAAGATAGGCAGTTGGTCAGTTTTAAAAGCTCATTCCATATGCTAGAGTTATTGGAAAAATTGAAGTCACAATATATTGATTTCGAATTAAAATGCTAACTTAAGCAACTTGTTCTTTTAGATTTAATTTTTACTTAAGACAAAAAATAAGCAGTGAAATCTAGGACTCTCCGTATGTTAGCAGTTATGTTCAAAATATTGCAGAATATTAGAATGCCATTGTTGCTATGCAAAGACTATAAAGAAATGGACAATACTTTGCTTTATTTTTGATTATCAGGTATGTTAGTCTTCCATCCATGTAACAGTTACCTGAGAAAACCAACTTAAAAAGAGAAGGCATTATTTTATCTCAGTTCTAGAGGTTTAGTCCATGTGTCTTAGTTACTGTTCTGCTGTTGTGAAGAGACCATGATGAAGGCAGCTTATAAAAGAAAAACTTTTGGGGGCTGGAGAGATGGCTCAGTGGTTAAGAGCATTGCCTGCTCTTCCAAAGGT
>PVIU01034937.1:0-10857 GCA_004026605.1 Ondatra zibethicus | reverse complement strand
CGCACCATGTCTGCTGTTGCTGAGGGAGCTGCCTGACTCCTTGGCCCCTTCACTGGAGTGGTTTTCCTTTCGGCTACGCTCAGGGGTGCGGTCCGAGCCTCGCTCAGACTGCTGCCCCCCACCCTTGATCCCGCTCGGTTCCTCATAAGGGGAATGAGCTGCCCTCCACGGTCCCTGTGTCTCTCTTCCCAGGGCTTGGAGATTCTCCGGTCCCCATCTCCTCCCCAGCGCTCACCACTCCTGCGCACTGAGCGGCGATAGCCCTCCAGGCTGTTTCTGCCGTCCAAACTTTTACTGAGGCTGGTCCGGTCCCGGTCTGAATAGAGGAGGTGTGGAGGGGTCCTATCCCGCACCCTAAGGTTAGCATCCAGGTTTCGATGCCAGGCATACCCATCAGTGAGCAGCTCATAATGCACAGGGAGAGGTGAGGGCTGGTCCTGCTGGGGATAGCGAGTCTCCTCTGCGTTGGCAACATTCATCCTGAGCCTGAGATCTGAACCACCCAAGGGAAAGCCCCTCATTTTAGCACAGGAGGCTTGGGCTGTGTCCAGGCTCTCGTACTGGATGTAGGCAAAGCTGTCTCCTTTGACGTGATCGATGGTCCGGATGCTCCCAAAGCGATCATATTTCCTGCCCAGGGCTGCCAGCGAGGTGTTCCCAGACCACTCACCCAGAGGCGGGTGGTGGGGTTAGCCTTGCTGTAGCCTGTCTTTATGGGGTTTCTGTCAATCACCCTGCCGGACATAGCCACCTTGGCCCTGTGTGCTACGTCCAGGTTCTGAAACTTGAGGAAGGCATAGGCACCACCCTGGCCGTGGACAGGCTTCTTGATGACCACCTCCTCAATGATGCCGTACATCTCGAAGGCCCGTCGGAGCTCCACCTCAGATACCCTGTGGTCCAGGTCCCCAATGAAGAGGTGGCGCGTGGCCCTCTGGTCATCCTCCGGCATCAGGTCCTCCTCGCACACGACCGGGTAGCTGTAGGGGCGCCCCTGGTCGTTGTACAGCCCGTAGTAATCCAAGGCCCGCTCCCTAGACAGTCCCACAGCGGCCCTGCCTGCAGCATCCAGGGCAAAAGTTGCCATGGCATGTCAAGTGCGGGGCTCCCGCAGGGGCGGGTCATTATTATCTCTTAATATCAATGAATTCAATTCACCTATAAAAAGACACAGGCTAAGAAAATGGATACGAAAACAGGATCTAGCCTTCTGATATATACATGAAACACATTTCAACCTCAAAGCCACTATTATTTCAGAGTAAAGGGTTGAGAAAAGGTAATCCAATCAAATGGATCTAAGAAACAAGTGGGTGTAGCTATCCTAATATGTAACAAAATAGATTTCAAACTAAAATCAATCAGAAGAGATGGAGGACACTTTATACTCACAACAGGAATGATCCATCAAGATGTAGTCTCAATCCTGAACATCTATGCCTCTAATACAAGAGCACCCACATATGTAAAAGAAACATTACTAAAACTTAAATTGCGCATCAAGCTCCATACACAAATAGTAGGAGACTTCAACACTCCACTCTCCCCAATGGGCACGTCAACCAGACATAAATTTAACAGAAATAAGAGAACTAACAGATGTCACGAATCAAGTGGACTTAACAGACATCTATAGAACATTCCACCCAAACACAAAAGAATATATCTTCTTCTCAGCACCTCATGGAACCTTCTCAAAAATTGATCACATACTTGGTAACAAAGCAAACCTCCACAGATAAAAAAATGGAGTAATCACTTGTGTCTTATTGGATCACCATGGATTAAAGTTAGAATTTAACAACAATACTACTCTTAGAAAGCCTACAAACTCATGGAAATTGAACACTGAACTACTAAATCACCCCTGGGTCAAGGAAGAAATAAAGAAAGAAATGAAAGACTTTCTATAATTCAATGAAAATGAAGGCAGGACTTATCCAAATCTATGGGACACTATGAAAGCAGTGCTAAGAAGAAAGTTCATAGCACTTAGTGCTCACATAAAGAAAATGGAGAAAGTTTACATTAGTGACTTAACAGCACAGCTGAAAGCTCTAGAACAAAAAGAAGCAGACTCACCCAGGAGGAGTAGAAGACAGGAAATAATCAAACTGAGGGCTGAAATCAACAAAATAGAAACAAATAAAACAATACAAAGAATCAATAAAATAAAGAGCTTGTTTTTTGAAAAAATCCACAAGATAGACAAACCCTTATTCAAACTAATCAAAAGGCAGAGAGAGAACATCTGAATTAACAAAATCAGAAATGAAAAGGGAGACTTAACAACAGACACTGAGGAAATTAAGAGAATCATTAGGTCATACTATAAAAGCCACAAAATTGGAAAACGTAAAAGAAATGGACAATTTTCTAGATAGATACCATAGACCAAAATTAAATCAAGACCAGGGGAGCAATTTAAATAGACCTATAAACTGCAAGGAAATAAAAGCTGTCATAAAAATCCTCCCAACCAAAAAAGGCCCAGGACCAGATGGTTTCAGTGCTGAATTGTACCAGATCTTCCAAGAAGAGCTAATACCTATACTTCTCAAAGTGTTCTATATAATAGAAATAGAAGGAACATTGCCAAACTCTTTTTTATGTGGCTACAGTTACCATAATACCAAAATCACACAAAGACTCAACCAAGAAAGTGAATTACAGACCAATATCACTCATGAACATCAATGCAAAAATTCTCAATAAAATACTGCAAACCTAATTCAAGAACACATAAAAAAAATCATCCACCATGATCATGTTGGCTTCATCCCAGAGATGCAGGGCTGGTTCAAAATACAAAAATCTATCAGTGTAACTCATCATATAAATAAACTGAAAGAAAAAAAATCATCATTGTATTAGATGCTGAAAAAGCATTTGACAAAATCCAACACCCCTTCATGATAAAGGTCTTGGAGAGATCAGGGATACAAGGAACATATCTAAATATGATAAAAGCAATATACAGCAAGTCGAAAGCCAACATCAAATTAAATGGAGATAAACTCAAAGCCATTCCAGTAAAATCAGAAACAAGACAAGGCTATCCACTATTTCCATATCTTTTCAGCATAGTTCTTGAAGTTTTGGCTATAGCAATAAGACAACAAAGTGAGATCAAGGGAATTCAAATTGGAAAGTAAGAAGTCAAACTTTTGTTATTTGCAGATGGTATGGTAGTATATATAAGTGACCCCAAAAACTCTACCAGAGAACTCCTAAGCTGATAAATACCTTCAGTGATGTGGCAGGATACAAGATCAACTCAAAAAAATCAGTAGCCCTCCTACATACAAATGATAAAGCAGCTGAGAGGGAAATCAGAGAAATATCACCTTTCACAATAACCACAAATAACATAAAATACCTTGGGGTAACACTAACCAAACAAGTGAAAGACTGTATGTTAAGAACTTTGTCTTTGAAGAATGAAATTGTGGAAGATATCAGAAAATGGAGAGATCTTCCATGCTCTTGGATAGGTAGGATCAACATAGTAAAAATGGCAATCTTACCAAAAGCAATCAATAGATTCAGTGCAATCCCCATC
Organism: Ondatra zibethicus; assembly: GCA_004026605.1. NCBI lineage: Eukaryota > Metazoa > Chordata > Mammalia > Rodentia > Cricetidae > Ondatra > Ondatra zibethicus. The sequence goes on along the minus strand of PVIU01034937.1, from coordinate 7,295 downwards.
AAAATCCCAACACAATTCTTCACAGACCTTGAAAGAACAATACTTAACTTAATATGGAAAAACAAAAAACCGAGGATAGCCAAAGCAATCTTGTACAATAAAGGAACTTCCGGAGGCACCACCATCCCTGACATCAAGCTCTATTACAAAAACAGGGAAGTTGACCAATGGACTGGAATCAAATACCCAGATATTAATCCACACACTTATGAATATCTAATTTTTGCCAAAGAAGCTAAAATTATACATTCCATATATATTTTATATATTTCCATATATAAAATGGGAAAAAGAAAGTATCTTTAACAAATGGTGCTGGCATAACTGGATGACAACCTGTAGAAGTATGAAAATAGATCCATATCTATCACCATGCACAAAACTCAAGTCCAAATGGATTAAAGACCTCAATATAAATCCGACCACACTGAACCTGATAGAAAAGAAAGTGGAAAGTAGTGTTCAATACATGGGCACAGGAGACCACTTCCTAAGTATAACCCCAGTAGCACAGACACTGAGAGAAAAACTAAATAAATGGGACCTTTTGAAACTGAGAAGCTTCTGTAAGCAAAGGACACACGGTCAACAAGATAAAAAGGCAGACTACTGTATGGGAAAAGATCTTCACCAACCCCACACCAGCCAAAGGGCTGATCTCCAAGATATATAAACAACTCAAGAAATTAAACATCAAAATTCTAAAGAATGACATCTTGAATTTTGCATGAACATGGATGGAATTAGAAAACAGACCCAAAAATATGAATATGGTATGTACTCACTCATAAATGGATACTAGCTATAGGCAAAGGGTATTGAGTCTATAGTTTATGATCCTAGAGAAGCTAAGTAATAAGGTGAATCCTAAGAAAAACATAAATAGATCCACCTGGAAAGTGGAAACAGACAAAGATCTCCTGACAAAATTGGGAGTTTGAGGGTGGGGAAAGAAGGGAGGGTGGAAGGGGAAGAGGAGGGGAGAAAAAGAGGGGTGAGGAGAACTTGAGGGAATGGGATAGTTGTGAAGGAGGAAGTAAAGAGATGAGAGCAAGGAAAGACATATCTTAATTGAGGGAGCCATTATAGGGTTAGCAAGAAACCTGGCTCTAGAGAAATTCCCAGGAATCCAAAAGGATGACTCCAGATAAGACCCTAAACAATAGAGGAGAGGGCCCTACTTGATATCTTCAATATCACCATAGAACATTCATCCAGTAACTGATGGAAACAGAGGTAGGTACCCGCATCGGAGCACTGGACTGAGCTTCCAAAGTCCATTTGAAGAGTGGGAAGAGTGAGAATATGAGCAAAGAGGTCAAGACCATGATGGGGACACCCACTGAAACAGTTTACCTGAGCTAATGGGAGCTCACCAACTCCAGCTGGACTGGAAAGAAACAAGCATAGGACCAAACTAGTCCCTCTGAATGTGGGTGACAGTTGCATGGCTGGGCAGACTGAGGGGCCACAGGTAGGCACTAGAATTTATCCCTACTGCATGTACTGGCTTTACAGGAACTTACTCTCTTTGGATGATACCTTGATCAGTCTAGATATAATAGGGAGGTCCTTGGACCTTCCCCAAAGCAATGTGCCTTATTCTCTCTGAGGATTGGATGGGGATGGGGTGGGAGGGTGTGTGGAAAGAATGAGAGGAGTGGGAATTTGGATTGGTATGTATAATGAAAAAGATAGCTTGTTTTCCTTTTTTTGAAAAATAAATAAATAAAAGAAAAAACAAAACAAAACACCAGATTCAGCCAGGTTGGGTTGGCACACGCCTTTAATCCTAGTACCCAGGAGGCAGAGGCAGGCAGATCTTTGTGACTTTGAGGCCAGCCTGGTCTACAAGAGCTAGTTCCAGGACAGGCTCCAAAGCAGCCCAGAGAAATCCTGTCTCAAAAAACAAAACAAAACACCAGATTCTCTTTCTTCCTGTGGGTACCCCTAGCCTACCAACATTTACTTTTAATTAATATTTTTGGTCACTGATTTGCATGAGGGAGGTAGTTCTTGAGCCCCCTCCTCTAGGAAGGTCTTCCCATCATGTATCATTAAACGCTTTGGTTTAAATCTGTAACATTTATTATTGCTATCAAGATTCATGTTATACTACTTAAGATATAATTGACCCATGGCTCACAATGGCAGTTGTGTCTCACTTAGCACACTGCATGGAGTTGGCAAATTAAATGAAAGCTCCTCAGATTATGATGGTGTGGCACCCAATAAACACATCATAAAACGAAGATGTTGTGAGTCACAAATACACTTACACATAACCTGGTGGGCACATGAGAAGCACAGTGTACCACAGATGCCAGGGGTGTTTTTTTGTTTTTGTTTTTGTTTTTGTTTTTGTCTTCTTGGCTGTGTGGCTACCTGGAAAATAGAGTTCAACGACACTGTGCAGCATTGCAAGAGAACACCACAACACATCAGCTTGGAAAAAACTAAAATTTGAATTGTTTGGCTTAAACTTAATACATAACCCTTTTGCACCACTGTAAAACTGGGACTAGGAAGTTGAAAACTATGTGCATTTAGTTGATGAATGAACAGATGTAGCTTTACAGTGTGTGAATGGAATAGTTTTGACAAGAGGAGGGAAAGGATTATGAACTGAAGCATTGCTGTCATAGAGACTGTAAACCCTGGGTATGGTGATGGGATCGATGTCTTGAGAGCCACAGTCTGAGACAGTTGGCATTATTCTTCAGAAACAGACTCTAAAGTACAAATTCAAATGAAGGGAATCTGTTGTGAAGTAGATGTGGGAGGATCTGAAGGAAACCTGATGGGCAGATGAACTTATGCTGTGATCTGGATTTCTCAGCTGGACTGGTAACCTAATAAAACCTCTGGGACTCCGGTGACTGTTCAGCATGTTTTCAGATGTGAATGAAGTGTGTTTTATCTTTGTATTTTCACATCACCAGTCAAGTGAGGGCTGAATGGAGAAAGAAAGTAGCCTGGAGCGGGAAAGCCTCCTCATTTTTTCTCCTCTGTGGAAGAGTGACTCAGTAGCTAATGCTTCTAAATCTCAGATCCTAGCACCCATAACAGGTAAAGAATTCACTGGGGCCTGACACTGGTTTGTGAGAATGAGATGTTTAAATGCCACAGCAGCTCGAGGTTCATGACTCACAGAGCACACATCTCCTAGAGCAGCTCGCAGGAGTTCCGGCTCAGGACTCATACTCAACTGCACAGAGTCTAGCCACATAGTTCTGACTGGTGCCACCATGAGCCTCCCTGCCCATCCACCCATCCCTCTGGGAAGTTGACTCATCCCGTGACTCTCCTGCCAGTCTGAAGGCTAACGTGGGCTTTGACCAGATGTGCCTGCAAGTCCTTTGAGACCTGCCAGTGGCTATTAACACCCTTTCCCAGAGCCTGTTCACAGCCATGGTCCCTCCTTTGAGGAAACTTCCTTAGCTTTCACAGTGACAAGACGAAGCTCAGGACTGGTGCTGTGGCAAACAAGGTCAGATTTGGAACTTGGTGCTGGGGGAAGCCTACTGACGGCTGATTTTTTCCTACATCACTATGGCAAATTCTTTCTCAGCTTGGTTAATGGGGCTTCAACTCTACAAATATACTGGTTTAACACATCTTGGTAGTCTGTGTATGCATTGCGTATGTCTGTGTGCTGTGTCTGTACAATGTTCTATGGGTTTCAGCACCTGTGTGCGTGAATACCAGAGGAAGATGGCAGGTGTCCTCAGCCTTTCTCCACCTCACGTTTTTTGAGAAGAGGTTTCTCACTGACGCTGAGCTCAGAGACTCAGGCTGGCCAGTGAGATGGAGCGTCACGCTCACAGTGCCTGCACTGCAGGTGTTGAACTGACCAAGCTTTCTCTCCAGCCCAGCACCTCTTAGGAGTTTTGGATTTGTTTCTCCTGAGTCAGAACGTTTGCTCTTCCCAGGCTTGGCCTTGGCACTGTCAGAGGGTGTTAAGCAGAGAGATCACAGAAGACACATTGCTGCAAGTTAACTATTAGTGCACAGACACCTACTGACTGCTTCAATCTCACGGCTTCATTTTCTCATCCTCAGAGCACACTAGCACAAGAGGATGCGGGCCCTTTCTCTGAGTCCTTCTGGAGCTACTAATTATGTTTACAACTTTGGAAGCATTAGCTGCACGGGCCTTGAGTGATGTGTTTAATTTTCTCTCCAACATTCAGAAACTGCTATGCAGCCCTTCTGAGTATGAAGTCTCCCTCATTGTCACTCCAAAGCTAGAGTAGAGTGTCACCACAATGGCTGCACTGGTGCCTGGAAGCTCTGGGGCTGGGGAGGTGGGAGCTCTGGGGGTGACCTAGGAAGAAGGCTTAGAGAACCTTTCTGAGTCTGAAAACTTTCCCCTTTCCCACTTCTCTGTTGCCGAGTCTCCCTCAGCTGACACATCTAGAGGACAGCACAGTGACAAGGAAGACAGTGTCCTGGCTGTCACACTAGGTTCTCTGAGATGTGAGTTGGAGCCGTGCCTCTAAGTGCTCGACTCGACTGTCTCCCTCTTACAGCAGGGCGTTATCATCCACCCACTATTTCAACACCTCTGGCTGTGTTCTTGTCTTTCTCTTTCCCCTACTTTCATGGAGTCCAGGTCACTGTTAAGGAGATTAAGAAGAGAGGGTCATGTCATAGCCTATACAGTAGATTTCCTGCTCACTACAGGCAGTTGAAGAAGTGACTGCTAATCACTCTTATTTTCTATACACATCTAGACCTCTGTCCTTGTCTCTTACAGCTGAGATTCAGCAGAGCCCACATTCCCATGAAGCACCCAGAGTGTCTTGCAGTGTGAGGAATGTCAAGGCTCAATGGTCTTTTTTCGGTGGACACTCCTATTTATTATGCTGTTATTCCTGAAGTCCGGCCTCTGCTTCAACAAGTTCCCAAAATTTCAGGTCTTTTAAGACCTTTGCGTACTTGCTTACTTGTTATGTAATTTAAATATTTGAGTATGTGTTTCCTTAGCCAATCATATGCAGGACCAATTGGATTCCAGGTATGCTGCATCTTGCTCTGGGAAGTCTCCCAGAAGACGTCATCCCCACTATTCAGGGATTGGATGATCTTATTGAGCAAGGTAATCAGTGCAGGGACACAGCATGAGAGAATTATAACTGAGGACAAAGAGAGACATGTCAGACTTCCCTACAGCCCTCAAGCACGACTGGACAAACGACAGATGGCTTGGGCTGGATCTGCATGGGTGTAAGGGAAGCTCAGCCCCGGTCCTTTCCCTAACTGTCTTCCACTTCCTGCTCAGAGAGGTAAATGCATCTTTCTGTTTGTATGCCTGGAGACAAAGATTTTTCTTCTTTTCAGTAAGGGTCACAGAGGACCACTTACTTACACGAGCAGCTCCAGCAAACTGTCACTATTCCTTTATTCTTAAAGGCTGGGAGATGTGTGTTTACTAAGCATTTTGAATTTTGTAGTTACTGCAGACAGAGTTTGGGGCAATATCATAGCCATTGCTGACTTAATTTTAATCACTCAGAATGATCTATAGATATGGGATCCCCAAGAACTGAGTCCTGTCTGACTCTTTATGTGTATGAGTCTCAGAATAGATTAATGGGATTTCAGCATTCATCCTTTTCTTAAGGCAAATATAGTCACAAATGTATCACCAAATCTTTCATTGCAGTGTTTTAAGGGTGAATCACATTGACCAGATTCAACAGGGCACCTGTTTCATTTTCCTGTGCCCATTGTTAACATTTATGGTGGGAACCATGGTGTATCTTGCAAGACAGCAAGAGCAGACATTTAAAACACAGAAGGATAGTTTTAGATTGAAAAAAAGACATTGGGATGTCATTCTTTAATAATCTTTAGTAATAACGAAAGCCATATCTTGTGGAATAATGCCAGTCTAGAGTTGGAATGCATATGTTGATCAATATTCATAGTAAGTTGTGTGGCTGATCTTTAGTTTACTGTCAGGTGAGAAATGAAAGCTTAGAAATTTTCAGTAGCCTGCCAAATTTTAATTACTAGACTATAAAATAGACATGGCTTAAATTTAATTAAATTTGTTGTTATATACTATGAAGAATCTGCCAGGCTGGCTTGTGGCTACCAAGTTTAATGAGATCTGATTCTGCCTTTTGAAACAAAATATTATAACACCAAAAGGGCTTTTATGATGCTGGCAAATCAGAAGGCCAATGATAAACATAGACAGATCATAAAATATGGACAGTATTATCGGGCTGGCAAACCACTGTGAATCTTTCTGGAAGAGGAGAAGACACTGAACTCTGAATTTTCATTGATGAGAAAGACCAATTTAAACAAGAGAGGGAGGATAAAGAATCATAGAAGCTTTGTATAATCACCTGTATGGTCATATAATTACAACAGCAATGCAAAGTGACAGCAAAACATATGTGTAACGGGCACAACCACCAGGAAAACAGCTCAATAAGATAATCTCACAGACTTGCATGCCAATGCATTCGCTCCATGCATGACTTTCACCAAAGCATGTGACATATATGTGAGAGTTAGATTTTAGGGTTTAAAGTAAATTAAAAAGAAGCGCATAAGAAAGTTCCAGGGTGCCACTGCTTCAGTTCACACTTGATGTTTCTACAACCTGAATTTTTCCAATATGGCTGGAAGAATTTGGGTAAGAGAAAGTTGGTTTACAAGAACAGGCAGTAACACTGGGGGCTGAGAACAAAAGAATGGCGATGAGGTCTTAAAGGCAAAGTCAATGTGGAATGTTGACGGGATAAAAGGTGTCCGTTACAAGAATGACCTAAGGCAGTTTTCAACTTGGATACATCAATAAGGGTTTATTCACAGAAATCTTAACATAAAGTAGATAGAAAATATTTGGGAGCAAACAGAGAAACAGGTTTGTACATCACAGAAATATTTTTGCACCAAAGATGAGCTTGGAATGACTGAAGCACATTAACTAGTTAAAAGCAGGCAGTGGATTAGTCAACACAGGGGGAGCGGAAGGGGTAAGAGTCTGAGACCTGGAACCAACCTGAAATGAGGTAAAGAGGCTGTGGGATGCAGCCTGTCTCAGCAGCAGCTACTGAGTACTGTGTCCGTAGGGGCGACAGCCTTCAGCACTACCTACACAGAGCTAAAGACAATGCTTTCAGGTAGACAGTTTCAAATATAAGTCATTGAATGACAGAGTTAGCATCTCTCTCAAGGCAGCTGTGTTCAGTGTTTGCTCTTATCTCACATTACAGCTGGACTCAACCTAGTTCAGACGTGTGGAAGGCTCATCTGCAAAACGTTTGTATACA
>PVIU01034936.1:0-10857 GCA_004026605.1 Ondatra zibethicus | reverse complement strand
ATATATATATATAAAAAAAACAAAGACTTTGACCTTTCAAACTGTTGTGATTGTTCAAGACTATGGGGATTAAAGTTGTGCTATGCTTTTCATTGTGAGATAAACATGAGATTTTGGGACAAAAGATGGAAGGCCATGGCTTCAAAGTGATGAATTTGAGTGTCAAGTAGACATGGGGTGGAGTTGTGATAGTTAGTGTTAATTGTCATCTAGATAGAATCTAGAATAATCTGAGAGATGGGCCTCTGGGCATGCCTCTGGGGGATTGTCTTGATTACGTTAATTGATGTGAGAGGACCCACCCACTGTGGGTGGCGTCATTCCCTGGCTGGGATCCTGGACTGTACACGTGGGGAAAGGAAACTGAACAAGGCACACGGATTCATTGCTCTCTGCTTCTCACTGTAGATGTAAGACAATGAACGGCTTCGACTATATTGACTTGCCCACGATGATGGACTGCGCCTTCAACTGTGGCCTAAAATAAACCTCTTTCCTCTTAATTTTCTTTTGTCAGAATATTTTTAATCACAACAAGAGAAGAGAAACTGAGACACCCCGTGTCTCTGCCATGGGAAATTGGAGAATTTCTCCCCAGAGAACGAAGAGTATATTTCTCTGTTCTGTTGTTGCAAGACTTGGCCATGTGACTTGTTTTGATAAAGAAATGAGAGCCAAGTGATAGGAACAAAGGGTATAAGTGTCTGCATCATTTAGCTTGGCCTCATATATTTCTGTTTTTCTCCACGAAGAGAGCCTGTCTCCATGAAGGGAGAGACCTGTCTGGTGTAACTACTGGTTAATGACCAGGTGGAAACTTTAGCCCATTTGGCAGCCAGAAGCTAAATATTGTTAGTTCAAGATGGGATTAGGTCAACTCCAGCTATTCTGCAGATGTTGGAGAGAAACAAAAGAAGTACTGATTAGCCACTGAGTTCCTTGAATTATTTGTTATATAGCATAATTGAAACAGAAATATGACTAATATAGAGGGATGAACTCTATTTTTACTGTTTTAATAGCTAATTAGGTTCCAAAACACTCTGAGTACTTTAAGTTTTACTTATTTCTTTTTAATGTTAAAAAGTTTGTGTATTATCCGCCCTGGGAACTGCAAGAGCAGGAGACATCAGCAGGTCTGTCTAGCCGCTGCACTCTGCAGAAACACTCTACCAGACTTACCCAGGCTAAGCTAAAGACCAATACTACTACAGTTCCTCCTGTCTAGAGGCCTGACCAGGCTGGCAGAACCTGGTACCCTGATCTCATCCTCTTCATTCCCTGCTTGCACCTAAAGCCCAGGGTGGCTAATCACATGGGTGGGGCACAAGGGGTGTCCACAGCTAGATCTGGCTGCTGGCTGCACCTGTGCCCAGGAGCTTCTGAGTATTAGCCAAACCCACATACATTTTATAAGTCAGGGGTGGAACTGGGGGTGCTGAACTTTATACCGTGTGTGACTGTCCTGGGCCCTGATAACATGAACCCCAGCCCTGTGGTCTGCCACAGTGGGTGCTTCTCTAAGACAATAAAACAGGTCTTTGCAGGACCAGACACAACCAGGGAGTGCTGACTAGAAGAGCCTGGGGAATGCACAGGCTGACTGGGAGCTGGGGTTTCCCGAATCACAGAGTAGATGTCTGAATTCAAGCGTGACTTATGTGCTGACTCTGGACTTTGAAGGCTGTTTGGGGCTCCACTCCATCTGCTGAGATTTCTCCTCTTAGAATTAGTATTCCAGAACTGTGGGATTCGTTTCTCTGCGTTGACCTCGGTTTCCTCACTTGAAAATTTGGTCATCAAAGGCAGCTGCCAGTGTCCAGGACGCTCTGCCCTCAGTGGTCTCTCCAGACTGTACAGACTTAGTTTCTGCTGACCCCTGAGAGGCACCTGCACACCTCAGGCCTCACACATACCTGCAGGCCTCAGGCTCGAGGAGGGGTTGTGGAGGGAGGAGCACTGTCGGGACTCACCCCTGGCAGAGCCAGTTGAGGGACTGAGTCAACTATAATACACACTTGAGTGAGTGCTAGCCACCAGGCCTCACATTAATGGCCATTTTTTAATTTTCCAAAGCTAAGAGAAAATTTTGGAATCAGGTGCGGTACACACCTGTAATCCCAGCAGTCAGGAGAGTGAGGCAGGAGAATTGCTGTGAGTTTGAAGCCAACCTAGACTATACAGTTCTGGGCAAGCCAGGCTTAGAGAATGAGAACCTGTCTCAAAAATAAAAATAAAAACACTGGGGAACAAGAGTTTAAAATCCCCAAATTTTGAGGATTTGGATGGATTGGGGCCAAAGCTTTTATATTTTCTAAAACAATGAAAGCAAAAGTTGGAGTCCATTGTCCTCCCTGCACCAATGATGTGAGCTAGGGGCAGGTCGGGGGCCTTGGACCAGACTGTACGAGAAGAGCCCTACCTTACGGGGCTGTTGTGAGGTGTGGGAGGGGAGCCCCAGCAATGGGCCTGGCCAGCAGTGGACTCTAATAAACACTAAAACTGAAATGTGAAAAAAATAGTTTGTGCATGTAACTGATTATTTTGGGGCAGGTCAGTTCAAGCAGTGAACGTTCCGTGCCTGTTATCAGGTGCTATCGTTTGAACAAAGGTCAATGTGTTAAACGTGTGGTCCCAAGGGTGGCACTGTTTTATAAAACACTGTCGGCTTTATGGAGGGCAATCCTTATGGAGGGTATTCCTAGGGTCATTCAGGATGTATTCTCCCAAGTGTCCCTGGTGTTAGTCTCTCTCTATTTCTTGACTTACAATACAGCCAGTTTGCCATGTCATTTGTTCCAAGCGTGATGTGATTTCTGCACAAGAGACACAATGGACTACCTGATCTTGACTGGAAACTCAAGAACTCTGAACTAACTAAAACTTTTTTTTGTGAAGTTGTTCAGGTTATTTTGTTTTAGCTCTGTGAAGTTGACTTAATTATTAGCTTTGATCATTTGTAGATCATTTACAGAATGATTTGTGTGTAATAAAGAGGGTAGAAGATAAATGACCTTTTTTCTCACCTCCCATAAGTGTTCTCAGACATTTAACCATGCCAGGGGAATGTGGCGAGAATACGAGAGATGCAGCTTTTCTCAAACATACCTCACATTCTAACTAAATGGATAACTAACTCAGTCATTAGGATATAGAGTGAGGGGTGCCAAAGTACAAGATATACGTGGAAGAAAACACCTTTATGAAACACAGGCTTGTGTACAATGAATGTACAATTATAAGAAATAAGAAAGAAAAGAATGAAGAATGAGGAGAATTATAATGGCATATGAGGGCTTTGGGTATTACCCCAAAGTGATTTCTTCTCTTAAATAAACTATTATGATTAAATGGTTCATGATTAAGTATTTGAAATAATGGTTTTTTTTTTCCTGCACACAATTTAGAGCCTTCCTTCAGCTTTCAGGATCATCAAAGTTTTGGTCCTCATTTTTCCTCTCACACACCCTCCCACATGTTTTTAAGAGGTGATGTAACTGTAGTTGGCACATAATTAGTGTTCTGCCATAACACCTTTGATTCAAGTCCCAGAGTCAAGTTTTAGATTTGCTGCCTCTAGTTATTGTTTCTGACAAAGAAATACGGGGCTCATCTTGTTCAATATGATGGCGTGGTGCTCTGATACTGTGTTCAGTATAATGGCTATTTCCGGAGATTTCTGTGATACAACTGGTCTCTTTCATAGGGACATTCTGAGTCTCTACTAAATTTTTTTCTGTGTAAGCCTTTCGTGGACTATACCTTAGGGTTTAAGAGTTTGTGTAAAGAATTTCTTAGAAGCATAAACCTGTATAAACCCTTTAAACCTTGACATAAATCCTGTTGAAAGGAAGTGAAATTAAAACCCAGTAATATCCGTCCAAACTGCATGCTAATGATGGATGAGGGGAAATATGGGAGTCAAAGTTTTCTTGACTATTTTTAGGTTTTGACAAGATCCCCTGGGGGAACTCTGTCATCTTATTACTTACAGAATTGGATGTAGATCTATGGAAGTCAGAAGAAATACTGTCTGTTTCTCTTGCCTTCTTGAGGCTTTATGAGGCAACTCTTAGAAACCAATGGCCTTGAGAGGTGGGAACAGGAGGCTCTTCCCTTTGTTCCCAGTTGACAGTCTCTACTTTAGATCACCCATGCAGAGAGGAACTCTCAACGTGATTGCACTAAATTATACTGTCTGGGCGTTTCCATTCACCCTTTGCTCTTTCCACTTTCCTCCCTTTCTTGGGTAAAGTAAGCATTTCAATCTCCTTATTTTACTTATTATTTATACTCTTTTTTTTAAAAAACAGGATTTGCAGTTTCCCCGAGTTTACTTCATTTTGTTTATCTGTGTGTGTGTTTATGTTTATATTATTTCTTAGCTACCTTCTTTGAGTTCCTCCTACAGTTAAAATCCCATATATACACATATATTATAAATATTATATATAAGTATATATAGTATATATTCATTATACATAATATTGAATCATATAAAGCTATGTTCATAAAAGTCAGTTTTACACATTGAGCATATTCACCACGATATATCCCCACCCCACCTCTCTGCTTCCTTCACACTCCCTTTAATTTCCTTTGTCTTCCTAGAAAGCTTCCTGCCAGGTACTCATACATTATTTAATGAATCTGTATAAAAGCTAGGGATCACATAGAAGAGAAAATATATGAGACTGGGTGAAGTCATTTCCATTGAGTTGTATTCATTTTTCTGCAAGCAACATAACTTCATTCTTTATGGTGGAGAAATTTCTATATGTATTATCCTTTTTTACTCATTCTTCTGCTGTTGGACACCTACCCTGGTCCCACAACTTTATTGTGGTGAGCAGAGGGCAATAAACATTGCTGTGAAAGCATCTCTGATATGTTGCCTTAGAGTCTTGTAGGCTAATAGATGGGACTAGGTCATTTGATTGATCGATTTTGAGTTTTGCTGAGGAACTTCCTTCCATATTTGTTTCCAGACTGAGTGGGCTTCTTTCTATCCACAAACATTGTTTCAGGATTCTCTTTTGTCCACCCCTTCACCAGCATGTTTTGCTATTTGATTTGGGAATCATTATAATTCTGACTAGAGTGAGGCAAAGTTGCAATATTAGTTTAATTTGCATTTTCTGCTAAACAGTGGAGCTGAAGATTTTTCATATGTCCATATGTATTTCCTCTTTTGAGGAAATTTTATTAGTTCGTTTATTCACTGAATTGATTAATTTTTTTAACTTGAGCTTGAGTTCATCGTGTATTCTTGCTACTAATCTTGTGTCTGACACGTAGCTGGCAGATCTCATTCGATCGGCTTTTGCTTGGCTGTGCAGAAACTTTTTAGATTTGGTGAGGTCCCTTTGTCATTACTTCCTGAATGCTAAAGGCCTAGTTTCAGCCCTTTTCATGTGGATATCCAATTTTTCCAGTACCAGTCTATTTTTTCCAATATATCCTTTTCTCCCATTTTTGTAAAGCCTAGGGTGACTATAATGGCACAGGTTTGTATCTGTGTTTACACTATTCCATTGTTCTATGGTACGATTTAATGCCAGTGCCATGCTGTTTCTGTTACCAAGATCTGTAGCATAACTTGAAATTAAGTGTGGTGAAGCTCCAAATTATTCTTTTTTCCTAGGATTGCTCTGACTATTCCATGAGTGCAGGAGGGCTTTCTATTTTCCTGTCTTCTCTTATTCTTCAGTATTTTAGTTCTCATTGTACAGATCTTTTACCATGATAAGATTCTTCCAGGTGTTTTTTTCTCTTAAAGACATTTGCGAATGCAACTGTTTCACATTGTTTGGGCTTGATGTACAAAACCTTTGGTTTTCCTATGCTATTTTTATATCCTTCCATTTACCGAGTGTGTTTATCAGCACTAAGAGATTCCTTGTGGAAAGTGTAGAGTTCCTTACATATAAAAGCGCATACTCTGAAAATAAAGACCACTTCCCTATTTGCATCCTCTTGTCCTAATGCTCTAGCTGAGATCTAAAGCACTATATTAAATAAAAATAAAAAATGTGAGGCAGGCATGGCGGTGCACACCTTTAATCCCAGCACTTGGAAGGCCAAGGCAGGCAGATCTCTGTGAGTTGGAGGCCAGTATGGTAATGTAGTGAGTTAGCCAAGGCTATGTAGAGAGACCCCGTCTCAAAATGGTGGGGTTTTGTGAAGCTGTGGCACCCTGTTTTCTTTCTGTTTTGGGGAAATGCTTTGAGTTATTCCTTATTTAGGCGTACCATGGGTAGTCTTTATTGTATTGAGTTATGTTCTTTCTACTGTCATTTCCCTCAGGATTTTTATCATGAAGCTTGTAAGGGTTTGTCAAAATCAACTTATATATTGAGACAATCATGTGATTTCTGTCCTTGAGGCCATTTATATGATGATTGTATGCTATTTCATATGTTTGCTATTTGTGTGTATAACTATCCCTGCATCTCTGGAATGAAGCCAACTTTATCGTGGTAATTAAACCTTTTCATGTATTCTTGAATTCTATTTGAAGTATTTTATTGAGAAATTTTTACATCGATGTTCACTAGGGATATTAGTTTGTAGAACTTCTATTGAGTCTTTATCTGAAATTGCTATCCAGGTAACAGTATTTTATTAAAAAGAGTTTGGAAGCATCCATTACCTTTCTCTTCTTTGTGACTGTTTAGCAGGAAGTACTCTTGGTTCTCCAAGACACACTAGATAGACTTCAGTAGGAAATCTATTTGAACCTAAATGAATATTAAGTTGGGGGGGTCGTTGTTGTTGTTATTATTTCAATATCATTGTTTGTCATAGAACCACTTGAGTGATTTATGTCACCTTGGCTTAATTTTGGTGGGTTATATGCATCTGGAATCTCACCCATTTCCTTTAAATAGTCTATGTTAGTGGAAACAAGGATTTTAGGTATGTTCTGATGATTTTGTGAAATTTGTTGGTAACTGTTATAATGTCTCCCTTTTGATCTCCAATTTTATTAATTTGGATCTTTCTTTTGGCTAGCTTGGCTAAGGGCTTGTGCATATTGCTTATTTTCTGAAAGAATAGCCTCTTCATTTTATTGATCATTTGTATTTTTTCCATTTCCATTTCATTAATTTCTTCCATAATCTTAATCATTTCTTTCCATTCTCACTTTAGGGTTGGCTTGTTCTTGTTCATCCAAAGTTTTTTGTTTTGTTTTGTTTGAGACAGGGTCTTGGGCAGTCATGGCACACACCTTTAATCTCAGCACTCAGGATGCAGAGGTGGGCAAATATGAGTTTGAAGCCAGCCTGGTCTACAGAACGAGGTCTAAGACAGCTAGGGCTACACAGAGAAACCCTTTCTTAAATATATAAATAAATAAATAAACAGAGAAGCAAATAAACAAAAAAAATTTTAAAAAGAAAAGTTTATTTGTTGGGCACAGTGGTAGACACCTTTAATCTCAGCACTCTGGAGACGACAGATGTAGGCAGATCTCTCCCTTCCAGGCCAGCCTGGTCTGTAGAGCTAGTTTCAGAAAGCCAGGACTACACAGAGAAAACTGTCTGAAAACACAAACAAAAAGAAGAAGAAGGGGGAGGAAGAAAAAGAGGGGGTGGAGGAGGAGGAAGAAGAGGAAGAGGAGGAAGTAGAAGAAGAGGAAGAGGAAGCAGAAGGAGGAGGAGGAGGAGACAGTCTCACTATGCAACCCCAACTGTCTTAGAACCTCCTATGCAGACCAAGTTGGCCTAGAACTCCTAAAGATCTACTTGCCTCTGCCTACTGAGTGATAGGATTAAAGTACACCACCATGCCCAGACATTTTGCAAGGCTTTGAGATGTAGTTTTAAATTATTTCTTTGGGATCTCTCTAATTTTTAACATAGGTACTCATAGCAACAAGCTTACCTCTTAAGACAGTTTTCATTGTATTCTAGATTATAATATGTTGTATTTTTTTTTCATTTTATTATGGAATTTTTAAATTTCTTTCTTCATTTTTTAAACGATCCATTTATCTGTCAATAGTGGACTGTCAAATCTCAATGAGTTTGTGTGTGTTATGTATCTTCTCTTGTTGATGATTTCCAGTTTTATTCTACTGTGGTAAGAAAGAATACAAGAAATTTTATCAGTGTTCTTATATTAGTTAAAGCTTAGTTTATGTCCTGCTATGTGATCTGCACTAGAGAGTGCTCCCTGGGCTGCTGAGCAGAACATGTGCTCTGCAGTGTTTGAATGGAGCATTCTGTAGATGTCTGTTAGGTCCAGCTGACCTACAATACATTCAACTCAGATATTTCTCTTTAATATTTTTTTGTCACAATGACATGTTTATTTTTGGAAGAATAGCATTGATGTCACCAACTATTACTGAGTGGTGGATATTTTGTATTTTTATATCTTGTAGTATTTAATTCATCAAATTGAGTGCATATGTTTGGTATGTATATTGTATTGTTTATTTATTTTTCTTTTTTAAATTGAAAATAGACTTTTTTCTCATATAATACAATCTGATTACAGTTTTACCTCCATCTAAACCTTATAGTTCTTTCCCAACTCTCTTCCCATCCATACCCATCCCCTTTCTGTCTCTCATTAGAAAGAAAATAGGCTTCTAAGGGATAATTATTGAAATAAAATAAAATAAAAAAGGATAAAACAAAAATAAACTCACTATAATAGAACAAAACAAACAGACTGGAAAAGACACAAGCAAAAGCATGAGAAACAGATATAAATGCAGAGTCTCACTGTTCACGCACTCAGCATTCCATAAAAACACAAAACCAGAAGCTATAATTATATATATGAAGGGCCTGTGGTGTAGACAGAGGGGGGGGAGGATGAAGAAGAAGGAGGGAGAAAATAAATTAAATAAAAAGGTTTTGTTTGTTTGCTTGCTTGCTTTTAAAGCCCTTACGTAGTATTAGGAGATAAGGAACCTTCAAAGATGCTGTTGAGTTAATTTTCTATTAGCCATCTACTGCTGCACATATGGCCTACCCCTAAGACTAGTTTGTTCCTCCAGTGAGGTGCCCTTGGAGAAAACTAAATTTTCATTTGAAAGTGGTTATCAATTGGAGAGAGCGTCTGGGTTAGGGATGACAGTTAAATAAAATGCATATTTCAATAACTGTGTCTTAGTTACTTTTTTATTGATATGGTAAGATACCATGACCAAGACAACTTATGGAAGGAAGACTTTATTGGAGGCTTGCAGTTTCAGAGGCTAAATCCATGACCACGGCAGCAGGCAGGTAGACAGACAGACAGACAGACTGACAGCTTAACACTGGAGCAGTATCTGAGAGCTCACATCTTGAGACACAGCCATGAGGCAGAGAGTGCTAACTGGGAAAAGTGTGGACTTTTGAAACATCAAGCCCAATCTAGTGACACATTTCCCGCAATAAGGCCACACTGCCTGTAGACTCGGAGAGAGCAATGAAGAGCAGGAAACCATTCCAAGACTGCACTTGGATCTGGAGGATAAACGTGTTGATTACACACTAAGTTGTGTCAAATTTAAATTCCTTTATTCCTAATGGTAGAGCAATCACTAAAAAAGAGAGAAGCACAAGAATCAAAATTAATATATAGAAGATTAATAAATAAGAAGGTAAGTTAAGAGGGAGAAAGGAAGCATAAATATATGAAAAAAGGTAACAATAATGAATCTGTAGGTCATAGTTACACAGGTAGACTTAGCCATTTTGGAATAATAGACTATAAGCTACAGACTCTGGTGATATATTGTTTACCCACAGCAATGAAAATGTAAAGACATAGAGTCGTTAAAAGAAAATGGCTAGAAAAAGATATGTTAGACAAATAGTGAATAAAAATATCTGTGTAAACATGGTAACAGAAAACAAATAATCTGTCTCTCCCACAGAGGGAAAGAAATCTGTTATTAACCACAGGTATAATGATTGTGCACAAGGAAATCAAAAGAAATGATAGCAAAAATCAAAATTAATAAACTTAAAAAAGAGCTTTGATGTCAAAGTAACATATATATTACTTTATTATATATACCTATATAATATATATGTAATTTGCACTTCTGTATATAAAAACAGGAAATATAAAATTAAATCTAATAGATGATTTTGAATCATTGTAATTTTGGGTGTACATGATTATATATATATGTGTGTGTGTGTGTGTGTGTGTGTGTGTGTGTGTGTGTGTGTGTGTATCCATCAATCTTGTCATCTGTTATCTATCTCAGATAATAACATTTTATTTATTCATCTGTTTAATATGCTTTGATTAAAATAGAATTATATCACTTCTCCCTTGTTTTCCTCCCTCTAGTCCCTCCCAGCTACTTTCCCTCATATATCTCCCATAAATCTTTTCTCAAGTTGATAGCCTCTTTTACTATGATTATTACTATTATTAACACATATATGTGTGTATGTATACACAAATATACATAAATACAACCTGCCAAACCTGTTTTTGTTGGTGATGTGTATATGGTTTCAAAACTAACCACTCTCTATTGGAAAATCATTAACAGAACTCACCCCTGGAAGGCATTAATTCTCTGTAACCCAGCTGTCATTAGATACCTGTAATTCCTTGACTAAGGGTGGAACTCCCAGGAATTATCCCCGCTCCACATTAGCATTTCTGTTGACATTGTCATTGTTCCAGTCTTGTTTGTGCAGCCATTTCTACATGAAACTGTTTCACAATAGACATCCTGGTATTTTGACTCTTGGAACCTTTCTGTCCCTTCTTCTGCGATCTTCCCAGATCCACAGATGCAGGATCTGTGATGTCGTTGTATCCATTAGAGATGGGCTCTTCACATGGGTTGATCTATGCATGGTGTTCGGTTGTGGTTTCCTGTGATGGTCT
>PVIU01034935.1:0-10846 GCA_004026605.1 Ondatra zibethicus | reverse complement strand
CAAAGAGATAATAAGTGTATTGCAGTCAGTGCGAGAGCAAAGTCTGTCCTCATGGGTCTACATACAAAGTTATTTCTAAGTTACGAGTAGTGATCACTTTCATATTGGTGCTGTGCTTTGCATGTAATTAACCATATTTTTCCTGAAGGTAGAGCAAGATAGGCTTTAAGAATGGATCCTTCATAGCAATTGTCCTCCAAAACCTCTGGTTCCTCTGATATTATTTCCCTGTGAGGTTACAGTTGTCTTTCAGATCTATAAGCAGGATTTGGACACTGACTCATATTCTATCAATTTGTTTATATTCATTGATAATGATGTATGACTTTGTCCATTTCATTATTTTATGATTTTCTTTTTCAGTTTCTTTTGAGATAGAGTCTTGTTGTTTATCCTTGACTGTCATTGAACTCACTATGTTGACAAGGCTGCCCTCACACTCATTGGCAGTCCTACTCTCTCTGTGGTTTTGCTGATGGGATTACAAATATGCATCACTATATTTTGTGTATTTTTAATTTATGGAGTATAATATAGTACAAGAAATCAATTGCTAAAATTTTAAAGGAAAATAATCAATTATCTCCATCATTTGATATATTTAATTTGAAATAGACTGCCCTGAACTGATTCATCATTCCTTATACCTCAATGAGCAACTGATATTCTCTTTTCAGCTTGTGTAACCTATACCGTGATATAGGTATTCATTTCTACTTCTTTCTTTTTTTGTAAAATCACAGTGTGTCTACAGACATATTTCTGGGGAGTTAAAATAATCAAATATCTCTATTAATGGATATACTTATAATGAATTAAGCTGTCCTGATGTAGTTCGCCATTCTTTATGACTCAATGAATAACTGATACTCTCTTTTTAGTAAGTATCATCTACAACATGATATTGGTGTTCATTTCTATTTCTTTGCATGTAAAATGATCATGTAAATAAATAAGATTAAAATGTGACTAACATAGATAAATTTGGGGGGAGCTATAATATTTGTGTTTGCAAAGGTTATCTCATTGTTGAAGAGTATCTTTGGTCATTTCATCAATAGAGACACTCACCTTGGAACTAGTTGAACCTTTCAGTCAGTCCACTGAGGGCAAGTACATAGAGTTCTGGTTTCATAGCCAGGGGCTTGCTCAATTTCATTGACTCAC
The DNA here is from genome assembly GCA_004026605.1 of Ondatra zibethicus. NCBI lineage: Eukaryota > Metazoa > Chordata > Mammalia > Rodentia > Cricetidae > Ondatra > Ondatra zibethicus. The sequence goes on along the minus strand of PVIU01034935.1, from coordinate 9,679 downwards.
TCCTGCAAGGAGAAAAAAAATACTGACTTGTGTGGTGCTAAATATATCATCACAGTGATTGGGAAAAACCTCACTCCAGGTCAGCCAAATGGCTCAGGCAATAAATTCCTTGATACACAAGAATGACAACTTGAGTTAAGTCCTTGGAACCCATGGTGGAAGGAGAGCACTGTACCCTCTAAGTTGCCTTCTGACCTCCACACACGTGCAGTGGCTCTTGTGCATTCACCTGAACACACATTCGCACATACATCAATATAACAAATCAAATACAAATAACCGAAACACATCATACACAAACAATTGAGTATTTTCTATATAAAATATATCTGCACTTCTCCTAAGGAACCTTGGTCAATTTTATAGCATATTTCAGAATATCATGGTTTGCACTGATAGCTAAACTCACCTTCTGAATATGTCATCCAAATCCTGCAAAGAAAGCAAGAATAATTTAGATTACTGAAGAAATGACATACAAGGTTTGTTTACAAAGTTCAGATAACTGTCAATCACCATAATAATAACAATGACCATCCCCTATGTACCCTGAAAATTTATATTATGTGGTGTAGGAGGGTCTTCTGTATTTGTGTTACTTTCATTGGTTAAATAAAGAAAACTTCCTTGGCCTTTTGATAGGGCAGCCCTTAGGTGGGCGGAGTAGACAGAACAGAATGCTGGAGAGAAGGGAAGTATGGCAGACGCCATGTTTCTCTGGCCCAAGATGGACACTGGTTAGACTCGTGCTGGTAAGCCACAACTCATGGTGATACACAGATTATTAGAAATTGGTTAAATGAATATGTGAGAGTTAGCCTAGAAGAGGCTAGAACTAATGGGCCAGGCAGTCATTTAATTAATACAGTTTTCTGTGTAATTATTTCAGGTATAAGCTAGCCAGGCACCGGGAACACAGCCCGTGCACCTCTTGCAACAATTATGTCTCAGGATAATGCCAATGAGGGTGATTAGCAGAATTTGAATTCTTGATGAAATCAGACGGTAAGAGCAAAATTTGAGAAGTACATTTGTATTAAATGTACATTGCTTTTGAGCCCCCAAGTATCTGCAAAGTTAATATTCCCTGAGTTTGAACACAACATATAGAGGGATACTTTAACTAAGGGTACTTCAGAAGTATGATATCACACCTGCATGGTGCCTCATGCCTGTAATTCTAGAATTGGGGGATTAGAGGCTTGATTACTATCAGTTGGAGGTTAACATACACCACAGAATAGGATTGCATCTCAAAATGCAAACCTCCCAAAGAACTCTCAAAAACACAGCTTTTAAACAGAAGAAATTAAGCATTAGTTTTCTTTAAAATTGTTCAAATAGCCAAGTAGAGATAATGAAGTGTTGAGACAGAAAGCCCAGAATTTGACTTTCTGAGAAGCAAGCTACAAAACCAACCTATTAGGACATACTCCTTGGGGAATCTACTGACACTGTTACAAAATGTGTGTTCTTGCAAGATTATTACAGAATTTAGTGTCTCCAGATATGCATGAAAGGGAAACCCCATAACAGAAATTCAGGGAATATTGAAAGCTATCTTAAATCAGTGTTGGCTTAAGACAATAAAGCCTTTTCCCGCACACCTCATGCTCACCTGCAGCAGTACCACATATGGCTCCTGGGACATTGCCATCAGCTCTCCGTACACTTCTCTTAATTGTTTGCTTTTTTGGACCATCATGGCTTCACTTTTTCCAAGTATCTCTAAATAATAATTGGCTTCTTTTTTCATACACTCAATATGTTCTTCTTCCTGTTTACTGGGGAGTGGATACCATCTCCTGTACTCTGCCCTGATCATTTCTTCTCTTAGAATCAAGCGGATCTGAAAAATAGGGACATTATCAATTATATTAGCAAATATTTTATCCTACTCCATCGGATCCTTCTACACTTAAATTTGACAAATGATTTGTACCATGTGCTCACAGACTCTGGTGGACTGCCCCACTTATCAGAAAATGTAAATTCCTGGGTTTCATTTCTTTCTTCTTCATTAATTACACCGACAACCAAATCCTAAGCATTTTCACCTACATAAGAGATCCAGAGTGCCTGAAGATATTGATTGATAATTCATATTTTACTCAAATATGAAACTCTGCATGTAGCAATTAGAATTCACGGTACAGTCCTAGAGTCTAATGCAATGTGCTGAACTGTCAGCAATTCACTCCTTAGTCTCAGACTCTTCTGCCACACAACCAGACCATTCTTTCCATGTGCAGAAGGATACTTTACTCTCAGAATTAGAGATCATCAGAAAATGTTTTCCTAGTATCACATCCTATTCCTCATACTCAAATCTTGAATGATGATTTTCAAAAATATCTGCCTCACCCACAATTTTTGCATGAATCTCATACTCATCTTCCACAGAGTAATCAATCTTTTCTCTGCCTCCAGATTCTCTTCATTTTCTAGGATCTTCTCCCATAATGATTCCATTTGCTTTAGAAGTCTCTCCTGCAAGAAACAATGAATATCAAATTTTGATAAACATTAATGATCGACAGACTCATGGACAATAAATACAATAACTTTAGTGAAAGTAGAAGGACCACAATGTTTTTTTTTTTTACATTGCAACTGAGAGGTTTAGATTTAAGAACATAGAAATAGAAAAAATACCTTTTGCTCAGGTAAAGTGATTAATAACTATGACTAATATCTGATGAATTGGCATACAATTGGGATTCCCAGATGTTTCTCTCTAGCTGACTCCAACATACTTTTTTCAATTTAGTCTCTAGTCTCAGACAATTTAAGTATATTAATATTATATATTAGTATATATTAGCATTTCACTTTCCAGAGACCTAGGCATAATATATCACAAAATACAAGTGATCTTTACACTCATAGGTCTTCTATGAGATGTTTACATTTATAGTCACCCTTTCTTCAGTAGCTTTTAATAAAGTGCCACCACTCAGAAAATAATGGCTTTGTCATAATCAGGACCAGCATCTTCCTGTAGTCTGCTAATCCTCACTCTTCAGATTTCACATTCTCTAAGAAGCATCACTTACCATTTGATCCTCCACAGCTACTTCAACGGGACAGTGTCTGTGACCTCTGTGCTCATGCGAGTCAGAGCAGAGCTGACAGAGGTAGATTCTGTTCTCCATACAGAAGATCCCCTTGGTCTCCTTGTGGGCCACACATTTATTCTCCTCAGAGCTCAGGTACTTCATGAGGCTGGCTTGTCTGGAAATGGACACCAGCTTCTTCAGAACAATGTTGGTTCTGAAGTCCTTCTGCTGGGATGGTTCCCTACATATCGGGCAATGGACAGGGAGCTGGCTGTCTTCCCAGGAAAGATGGAGGCAGGCTCGACAGAAGCTGTGGCCACAGCTTATGGTGACTGGGTCTGTAAGGTAGCTCATACAGATGAAGCAGGTGAGCTCTTCCTGGAAGGCTTGTGAGAGGTCTGACTCCATTTTTCTGAAGGAAGAAAAGCAGAATTGATATTATTGGACCCCAGAAAAAAAGAGACAAAATTCGATTCAAGTTGTGATTTGATTCTGTGTATGTCAAAACAGGCTTGATTTTTTTGATGAAAAAATTTCAACATAAGTATAGGATTACAGTTAATAATATTTCTCTTCTTGACAAAAATACAAATTGATCTGATAACCTTCTGTGCTCTAACGTCTGCATCTTTTTTGGAGACTCCATTAAGTTAGCATATTTGTTAAATATGTTAAATAACAGGCTCTCTCAGTGATTATGAAAAAAATATACACTGGAGAAAATATTCTTTCAATTCCATGTGTTTGTCTTTTACTCCAGATATATATAGGTTAAACACCTCATTTTTTTTTGTCTTTCCAAAAAATACTCCCTATTTCACAAAATACCTAGTAAATAATTTGCTTTGACTTTTGATTTTAGCATCTTACTCATTCACATCCCATTTTCCCACCCCTTGATACATGAGGCCAATATTAGTTACTTGTCTTCCTTCTGCTGCAAATACCTAACAAGAATAAAAATTTATTTTGACTCACAATTCAAAAACATTTTCCATCATGGTGGGGAAGAAATGGTGGCAAGAGTTTTAGATACCCAGTCTTATGGCCTCCAACATCAGGAAACAGAAAGCAAGCAACACTTGTTATTCAACTCCTCCTCCCTTTTTTTCTTCAGTTTAAGACCTCAAACCATGGAATGGTGAAATGATCTCATAAGTGTTTAGTGTTGTTCTTCCAAATAGCAGTGAATCTATCCCAAATAATTCTTCACAGATATGCCCAGAGGTTTCCATGTCTATATTAAAGCCCATCGAGTCGAATTCTAGGGAACTCTCTGGAGAGACTTGTATGCTTACCAAAGATACAATTCCTGCTTGAGTTTATAGGATGAATCCTAGAGGCATGAATGAGGGTCTCATGATTATTTGAATCTTGGCTATCTAATCAACAGGTACCCATTCCCCTTCTCTTTGAATATCTACACAAATCAAGAATCTTGGTTTGAATGAGGCACATATTCCAAAATAACTTAAGTTTCCAGGTTCTAAAGCAAATAGAGTCAGTGGCTTTAGTTGTTTGTCCTGTGTGCCTCAAAAATCAGGACTCATACTCATTGTAGAGATTAATTTAGAAGAGACTGTGATTCCAATGCTGCCTTGCTTAACTGATGGTCATCTTTCAGAATTTTATGCACTATAATAGGTACTTCAATCCAAAATAATTTATAAGCAGAAAGATATATTGAAAACTGAACACAGAATTGAAAAACTGTGCCAGATTTTAACCAGACTCTGCTTTCATGAATAGAGTAATGTGATTAGTTTTCTCTAATAAATTAGAGAAATAAATCACATGTATAATTCCAAATTTATAAATCAATCACCAGCAGGAAGATCCACTTCTTCCAAGATGGTAAACTCTAACAAGTATTATTTCATACTGTGTTATCTTCCTATAGTTTATAACAGAAAAATACAAAAATTTCTTAACTAAATTTTGAGTTTTCACTTTTATAAATAATATTTATAGAAAATATCTCTAAATACTAGTAATTTTCAATCCATTCATAGCATTTAATTTTTATATATTATATGTGTACACTTAATTTAGAGGTATTGATACCTCACGCACCTATGACATACATACCGAAAGGCTCTAAAAATAGTCTTAGAATTTGGACAATGATCAAAATTGAAAAGTTGAACCTAAGCACCTCTGAACATAGTACCTCATGGCAACACAAAGCTGTATAAGGATAAATCTAAAATTATCTGTGCCTGTAACTCACATTATATTTACAAAGAAAAATGACCAAATGTGAGCATAATCTTTTTTGGTAAGCAGCAAATGGCCATTCCTTTTAGAAACCTCACCTTGGTAATAAATTTTTTTAAAAAAGGAAATATCCTGCTGTAAACTGTACACTCACCCAAGGAATTTTCTCTGGCCTCAGCAGTGTTTACTGGGGACAACAAAATATTAGCTCAGCTCTGTGGTCCAATCCTTAATGTGTGGGGTGATAGAGCTAGCAATCTCTGGAGCCAGAATGTGTAGAAACACACTCTGCCTTGTTCTAGTGGAGAAAGGACCTGACTGGGCCCTGGAGTGTCCTTATATAGTCTCTAAAGACCACACCCACTTCCTCCCATGATTGCTTTTACTAGTGCTTCCAATTGTTGATCTTCTATGAACAGCAGTATTCTAAGTGGATGGAAGATTGAATTAACTCGGCCTTAATTAGCATTAAGGTAGTAGGAGTTTCAGTTCAAGATCTGCCTATGATATACAGTAAGAACCTGCCAAAGAAAAGTTAGCAATTTTCATATAATATTTCACTGTATGTTGATATTTTGAAATTGTTTTTATTTTCCTCTAGTTAGTATAACAAATGATGATGTCATCAATCTGTAAATTTAGCAAATATCAACTTTAAAAAAATTCATAATAATTCTTTGAGACTTTTGTACACTTGTTTTGATCATATTCACCTCAACTGCACATCTTTCCCCTTTCCTACACACTCAACTAAATGCCTACATACAGAAGCTGGAAAAAAAGCCCACACTTGCGAGTTAACGCATGAAAGCTCCAGAACAAAAAGAAGCAAACTTGATGTGGGATTTCCCTCTGTATACTGTGATTACCATTGGCTAATGAAGAAACTGCTTTGGGCCTATAGCAGAGCTATAGGGAAACAGAGCAAGGCAGAGAAAACTAAACTGAATGTTGGGAAAAAGAAGGAAAGGCAGTTCAGGCAGAGAGCGTGGCGAGCTAGGGTGTGCGGCCTCCTTCCTCCCGGCCCCAAAGGCCTCCGGCCTGCGCGGGGTGAGCCTGGGGACCCGGGAGCAGCCTTGGTCTCTGTCCTGCGGACCCCAGGAGCCAGAGCCCTCACAGCACCTTCTGTGTACTCCGTGTTAAAATTCACAGCAAGGTTGTCTTCTGAAGAGTTGTGAAAGTATCGTCCAAGTGACAGGTGCCTGTGTCTTTTGATACAGGGGAAGGGCTGAAGAAAAAGGTCGGAAACCAGAATGCTCTCAGCAGAAGATACTTTGAGATCTAACCATTGTTACATGTGTGTGGTTTCCATACTACTGTGTATATAGGGGACAAATTTATATCCTTATCTGAAACATCTAGTCCTTCTAGGTGTTTAGGCATGCACAAAGTATGTTAAAGGTAGAGGTAGTAAATAATACATGTTGTAGATTCTCCTGTTTAAACTCGTGGTGAAATACCGTCTCTTGGAAATGGAATGAAAAAATCACTTCTGAGCAATACAGACTTGTGCTGGATTGGGAGGGAGGAAGAAAGAAAACGCATGAAGGCCTAATACTAATGTAATTTCTGGTAATGCAAGATTAGCCATTGTCCCTTTACTCTGTGCTTCTTATTTTGCAGTATATCATGTATACAGAAGACAGACGAGTCCAAATATGCAGTACCTAGTCTTCTAGAAGGGAAAGAGGCTGCCAATATGTGACAAAGTAGAGTGGTGTTTTAAAGTTGTGTTAAAATTCATAGGAAAGAACTCTTAAAACCATGTAGGAAGTGAGGTTGTTATCCCCACAAAACCATGACAGGTTCATAAACCTGACGCTTGAGTTAAGAGAGGTGGGGAGGTTCTAGACCAGAGCGTTGCTCTCACAGGTCTGTTAGGAATGTGTGGTTTATTCTCTGCCCCACACTGTACATGTGCTGGGGAAACGGAAGTGTTACTGGAAACATCTCGTCTTTAAACTTTTCAGGGCATAATAACTTGGTGTAGTATGCACGCTTTTAATCCTAGGCTGAGGCAGGTGGATCTTATGAGTTCCAGACCAGCCAGGGCTTTGTGTCAAGACAGTAAGAAAATGTGCATAATGGACTGGTAGGTGGCTCAGCAGGTAAAGGCGCTTGCCACAAACTGAATTTGATCTCCAGGATCCACAGAATAAAAGGAGGAAACTGATCTACAAATTGTCTTCTAGCCTCCATACAAATAAAGTAGCATGCATGTGCCTACACACATACACTAATTCATAAATGTAAAAAATGCACACACGGTGAAAATAGAGGGTTAATACCACCTTTTAAGGATTGTTATTTCATAGGAATGGAATTGTTAGGCGTGCTCTTTGAGCAGATGCTGTTCCCGGGTGGTGGAGGTGGATAGGGGAAAGAATAGTGGAGAGTCAGGTTCTGTACCTGTTGATTGGTTCCCAGTTGTCTAGCCATTGTTCCGGTGTGCATTTCTGTTAATGTTGCCAAGTATTAGAGGATAAGTCCCAGTGCCCAAAGGGTGTTAGAAGTAGAACAGTCACTATAAATGTCCTGCTAGTCTTTTGGAAGGGCTGTCTTCTGGAGGTGGCCTTTGTCATACTTTCACTAGCATCACCCTGAACTGGAGGTGGACAGAGAAGAGGACAGATAAGGGAAGAGCTCTTGGCTAGGACCACCACATCTAGAAGACAATTTCAACTGTACCCAGGGATCCATATATGCATTGCTGGGAAGATACTTGTGTTTATTGTGCACAAAGTTCATTCCACAACATCTGAACTTCATAAATGACCTAAAGGAGTGGATATGGTTAAAGGTATAGCTTGACAGATTGACAGAAAAGGTTCCTCTTGAACATGGAATTGTTGAGCCATGTCCGGACAGTGAATTAATTCATATTGCTAGGCTGACTGTGGAGGGACAGAGGGAGGCTCACAGGGCGAGATCTGCAGCACTGCGTTGTGCTGAGATTGACATCCTGAGAACCCCTGCCGTAGGTGCATCTTCAGTGCTCCATAGGAATACATTTATTGAGCAGGAACATGCCTTCATATTTTAGTATATAGATCTGAAGATCAACTTAGGAATGCTGTACTTAGTGTGCTCTATTGCTTTGTGTTTCCCTGTAAGCTGAGCATCGAGTGAATGCAGAATTTTAATTGTAACTTCGCCAGGACTTCTATCTAGAGGCCTGCTGCCATTTTTGTCTTCTATGACATTTTTGTTGCCAAGGAAGACAGGATTACAGCTTTTTCTGACAGATTGAGATGGCATGGTGTATTCTTGGTAATCAGCATACTCATGTAGCGTGGGGTTTTCAATGGTGAATATTCATAATGTGGGGGCAAGCATGGTACATACTGTGTAACCTCAATTACCTAATGTGTGTATACTTGCAGCATCCAGAGGGACACAGCAAGCTGAGCTGCATGTGACTGGGTGACTGTTCTTGGCTTCCTGTGTTGTGTTTCCTGTAATGCACATGCTACAAAATAAAATAAAAGCTTCTTTTTAAAGTTAAAAAAAAAAAGAAAGGAAGGAGTAAGAGAAAAGCCATGGAGCCACCAGAGATAGACGCTGAAACTTCGCTGGTAGGCCAGGCTGTCCTTAAACTTACAGAGACCTGTCTGCCTCTGATTCCCAAGTGTTGGAATTAAAGGTGTGTGCCACCACACCCAACTACTCTCTTTTTGTCTTTTTTTTTTAATTTTTGCCACAGAAAAATCCCACTTTATATATTTAATATTAAGTAAATACTGTATCACAATATTAATATATTTAATATCAGATCTTTTTGTCTTTTTTATTTTAAGGACTTCATCCTTTTTTTCTTTTCTCTCCCAAGCCCACATATATTTTTAACACAGTGTAAACCATTTAGAGGTTTTCTTCATCTTTGAATCTTTCTTTACTCTATATCTCTCTTTTTTTGACCACACGAGTCTTTAATTTGCTAAGTGATATGGCTAGTATTAAAGCCGCAACTTTGATGGCTGGATCCACCCCATTTTTTTTTAGCTTTCTGAGAGTCTAGCCTCATGGCAGAGGAACTGGCTGGAGCCATGTTTATTGCCACAACTCTATGGCATTTCCAGGTCCCTGCCACCACCAAAAACCATGCAGTCAGCTTTTTATCAACACCATTCAAGTGTTTTGTGGCAAGACCTCTTAAAAGAGCTGCAAGGTTTTCCAGCGAAAGCTGAGTCAGGAAGCCTCTTTAAAATGAGAGAGGCTATTAATCCACAAACATATGAACACCTCATATTTGACAAAGGGGCTAAAATTATACAATGGAAGAATGAAAGCATCTTCAACAAATGGTGCTGGCATAACTGGATGTCAACGTGTAGGAGAATGAAATTAGACCCTTATCTGTCACCCTGCACAAAACTCAAGTCCAAATGGATTAAAGACCTCAA
>PVIU01034934.1:0-10848 GCA_004026605.1 Ondatra zibethicus | reverse complement strand
CACCAAGTGTCAACATGATAAGATCACAAAGACAATTTGAATTTCTTTATCTAGTTTTCCTAAATGAATTACTAAAAGAGAAGAATGTCACATCACATAATTAACAGCAAACTAGTGTGAAATCATCACTTCAGATGAGGATAAGGCATTATATTTCATATGACCCTACAACTGAGGATATGAGTAACAGAAACAGAAACAGAAAAATAAATGTGATGGAAATTCTTAATGAATAAAAGGTAAGGAAAAATGCAAAACATAAATGAAATTGTATTGTGTTGACAAACTTATAATAACTTGAAATATTGGCATCAGTGACAGATATTTACATTCAGTAGAGCATAAACTAGAAAGATAAATTCTGATGTTGACATTCACATGATTGGGAGTAAAGGATTGTGAATATTCTTAAAAACATATTTTAAAATAGTGTAAAGTATGCAAAGTCCTATGACAAGTGTGTCTGTGTGGCATCTCAACGCTGATCCTGAAACATACCTCATCGAGAATGGTTAACTTTAAGAGAAATTTATCACTAGGTATTATTACCAGTTGAGACTCCTTGTTGGGTTTAAGGTAACACTAAAGAAAAATTTCCTCCGTTTTAATGCTAATATTAAAATTAATGATAGCTGTCAATATAGGGTTAAATAGCTTAGGTATTTCTAAAGATACATAAATCTACATTTTGAAAATTGTAACTAAACAAGAGGAAAATAACTATCAAAGATGATAATTAATTTTTAATTAGAACTTTTTAGATATATGATGATAATTATCTGAATTTATATGGATATTTTTAAGTAATCTGTATTTAATCAAAGTAATTGACTTATTCTAAATAAAAGTTATATATCCAGTCCTTCTTCAAGGGGTTATCAATGAACCAATAGACTAAGCGATAGACTAAGTGATATCATAAATCACTATAAAATAATACATAAAATAATTTTAGCCCCTTGTGTGGGTCCTCTTTCTCAGTTCCTCATGTACATAAATGCCTTGGTCATTCCTGTACTCGGCCTACACCCATATTCCTGTGTTTTATGAATGATTTAATGTCTGTTTCTTATAGTGTGTTAGCACATGATTTTATAGACATATAAAATAAATCTGCCTATAGACTTTTCCATATGTTTGAAAATATTTGTTGGCAAAACATGTAAACTTAGGAGTTTAGAATGCTAGGGATAGGATTGTAACAATCAAAAGAACATATATCTTTTTTTTTATTTCTTCAGATAACATGTCAATGAAGGCAGTGGCCTAATTCCAAAATGAGGTTTTATTTATTTTTCTTTTGTTTTTGTTTTTTTTAAATATTCTTTTATTTTTCATTCAAAAAATACACTTCCTCCCCTTCTCCCAGTCCCCTCCCACTCCCCCACTAACCCTCCTCCCTCCACCTGCTTCCTTAAGAGGGGGCAGGGTATCCTGCCCTGTGGGAAGTCCAAGGCCCTCGCCCCTCCATCCCAGCCTAGGAAGGTGTGCCTCCATATAGACTAGATTTCCAAAAAGCTAATACATGCAGAAGAGATAGGTCCCAGTGCCATTATTGGCTTCTCAGTCAGCCCCCATTGACAGCCACATTCAGAGATTCCAGTTTGATCATATTCTCATTCAGTCCTGGTCCAGCTGTAATTGGTGAGCTCCCATTAGATCAGGCACACTGTCCCGGTTGGTGGACCATCCTCTCCCGGTTCCGGCTTCCTTGCTCATCTTCTCCCACCTTCTGCCCTTCAACTGGACCTTGGGAGCTCAGTCCATTGCTCTGATGTGAATGTGGGTCTCTGTCTCTATCTCCATCCATCAGACGAAATTTCTATGGTGATGATCAAGATATTCATCTATGTGACTGTGGTACAAGGCTAGATCAGGCACCTTCTCCTCTGCTGCCCAAGTCCCTAGTTGGGGACATCCCCGTGGACACCTGTGATCCCCTCTAGAGCCAAGACTCTTGCCAATCCTAAAATGACCCCCTTAATGTAGATATCTTATTCCCTTCTCCTCTACCCCTACCTACACCCCTATTCCCATTCCGTGCCTCCACCCTTTGCCTGGCGATCTTGTTTATTCCAATATCCAGGAGGATCTATATATGTTTTTCTTTGGGTTCACCTTGCTATTTGGCTTCTCTAGGCTTGTGAGCTATAAGCTTAATGTTCTTTGTTTATGGCTAGGGTCCACTAATGAGTGAGTACATACTTCTGTAAAGCAAAGGACACTGTCATTAAGACAAAAAGGCATCCTACTGAATGGGAGAAGATCTTGGCTAACCCCACATCGGACAAAGGTCTGATCTCCAAAATATTCAAAGAACTCAAAAAACTAGACATTAAAATGCTAAATTACCCAATTAAAAAATGGGGTAATGATCTGAGCAGAGAATTCTCAACAGAAGAAGTTCGAATGGCCAAAAGATATTTAAGGTCATGTTCAACTTCCTTAGCGATCAGGGAAATGCAAATCAAAACAACTTTGAGATACCATCTTACACCTGTCAGAATGGCTAAAATCAAAAACACCAATGATAGATAGCCTATGCTGGAGAGGATGTGGAGTAAGGGGAACACTCATCCATTGCTGGTGGGAATTCAAACTTGTGCAACCACTTTGGAAATCAGTGTGGCGGTTTCTCAGGAAATTGGGAATCAACCTACCTCAGGATCCAGCAATACCACTCTGGGGAATATACCCAAGAGATGCCCAATCATACTACAAAAGCATTTGTGCAACTATGTTCATAGCAGCATTATTTGTAAAAGCCAGAACCTAGAAACAACCTAAGTGCCCCTCAACCTAAGAATGGATCAAGAAAGTGTGGAATATATACACATTAGAATACTACTCAGCAGTTAAAAAACAATGACATCCTTAAATTTGCATGCAAATGGATGGAAATAAAAAACACTATCCTTAGTGAGATATCCCAAACACAATAAGATTTTAGAAGTTCTTTTTCTCTGTGGTATTCTATTGCTCGTTATCTCAGTCTATGAACAGGATTGTTCTAATTTCCACACACATTATCAAGGATTTCCTTCAAGACATCTGACTCCTATTATGATCAATCCATTCATCTTTCATCAATTTCTTTAAATGACAGATGCATATTGTGAAAATATTGTTCCTGTAGGGGGTGATGTTGGAAAAGCCAAATCATAAACTTAATGGGAATGACTATGGGTAGTTAAGTGAAACTGTAAAAAGAATCAATAAAGCTTAATTACTAATCCCTAGGTTTTCTTTCTAATTCCTAATGACTGAAAGACAAAATTCTATAAAAGACAAGAAAAGACATGAAAGCAAAACCAGTACAAAAATAAAAGCAAAAAAACGCCCCACAAAGGCTTGATTTCTATAGTAAGTAGGGAATTGTAAACATGAATGTGTGATAAGTTCTTAAAAATATGCTAATGTTCCATTCTCATCAGGTGTGGAAGGTGAGAGCTGAGCACACCTAACACATATGTCAACTGTGAATCAATTCAGATTTCTGCATCCCAACAGCAGTTTGGAGACAATGATGTATGAAAATGTATTGACTTGAAAGAAGAAATTAATTAAAAATGAGAAATTCATAAACGTGATGTGGAAGGATTCTCTAGGGTCACTTCTCCGTGCAAAGACGATTCTTTGGGTTCTTGTTCGGAGTCCTGCTCTCTTTCTGTGACTAAAATGAATGTCCCTGGCTGAGAGCTTCCTTTTCCCTCCCAATACCTGTTTAGGTAATCAGTAAGAAAACAATATGAATGCCACAGCTTCTGTCAATTAAATTAGGTCAAAAGTATAACAGTACTGGAAGAAAATAGATCAGCCAGTTAAGCAAAAGCCCAAGACACTAGTGCACCTTATGGTATGTGCAAACAATTCACTACACAATTTCTAGAGAGAGCAAGCTCACAAACTGTTAAATACTGTTTTCCTTTGGGTAAAATTTTAATTAAAAAGGCAGCATGGATACAAACTTGAGATCGTCACTATTCAAATAACAGAGAGAGCTTTAGAATGTTAAAAGTGCACAGTATATCATTTAAATTATTCTTTGTATGTATTTAAATAAGATTTGTACAATGTTTGAAGAACACAGTATAACAAAAACTCAGTATGAGGTCAATTTTTCTGTGTCAGTGTGGTAACCCTGTCAATTTTTACAATAGATTTGCTGGAATTAGTCATATTATGAGAAAATTATAATGGAAATAAAATAATTAGAAAAGCATTTTGAATGTCTTGTTTCTTTATGAAGCAATAATTGAATGGAAAATATGAATGATATTCACATGATCTCAATATGTTAAGAGTAAGATAAATAACTGATACGAAGGAAACAAAGGCAAACAGTTAATTTGAAATAAAATGTTTTGACTAATAGAATATATTTATTTTCTGAAAAGAATAAAATCGGTAGCATTATTTTTAAAAGTAAAAGTCAGCTCCCCTTAGATGCCTCCAGTATTATTTAAAATAATTTAATTATAATTAAATAATTTAAATAATTATAATTGATTTCTATAATTCTATATTTAAATAGTTCTTTTTCACTTACTGTACTACTAGTGGAAATAAACCAAGTAACTGTTCAGTAAGCATAAGCTTTACTTCTCTTTCAAGGAGTTTCATTATTACACCCAGAGCAGTATTTATCAATTCAAAAAGAGTAGTATGTAAGCATTGGGTTTAGTACATATATTCTAGAATTTGTCACTTCTTTGATATTGTTGCTAACAAAAGCATTTTCTACAATGGAAAGCATAGGTAGTCAAAAATTTATTTATATGAATTATATACATCCATAAACTAGGCATACAGATTTATGTTTTGCATGACCCTTTTAACTCTCTATACTTGCTGTTAAGTTGTATATTTTTCCACAGGAGCACGTAACTCATGAGAAATTGACTAACATTGAGAACTCAGTTAAGTCTCAAAAATAGGCATTAGTTTCCAGACATGGCTCTCCTTTTGGGAAATCAAAGTTTTTATTGCTGGATATATTAATGTTTCAAATATATGAATACTGATGCTGTTTGCAAATTTGTCACAATCTGTCTCCCAACAGAAGAATTTATACTGTATACAGTAATAGAAAACAGAAAACTGCATATTTTACTAAATTGAAGCAGTGTAGAGAAGATTTATATGATTATTTTTGTCAAGGAAACATATTGAAATCCCTGTTATTTTACAGGAGCATTGTAAATGTATACCATATATTTATTTTTATACTTAGTCTATGTTTATTTCACAAAATATACAACACCCTTATTGCATTAAAATACCATGTTAAATCTGTTCACGGTAATTTCATTCCTTCAAAAGCAAGTTTACATTTTAAATACTGAATATAATTTTTAACATTCAACCTCATAAGAATAATCTATGTGCTTTTCCCCTAAAGTATTTTTATAGAGCTTGAAATTGTGTTAACAGTTAAGATAATAATTTGTGAATATATGCAATCAGTTATACAGTAGAACACAATGGGAAACAAGACTTAAAAATGCAATTTTGAATTAAAGTATTATATATAGGAAGAATTGACTACCAGTGTGGATCTTTGTTTAAGATACATGGGCAGATGTGAAAGCCAAACAGTGATTTTAGTATGAAATGCTTACATCTTATGTTACTATTTTGTGGGTGAAAGACTTTAATATATAAAATGCTTCATTGTGCTGACATGATTTAAATATATTTTTTCAATCTTTATGCTAACCTGAAAGAAGTCTGGAATCCTCCAAAGAATATTTTTTTCTCCTCCAATTTCCCATAACATTAACCTATAGATGAAACTGATGTCACAAGAACACTTATCTACCAATGTCACAGAATCTACGTGACTTGAGGCAATGCAGCTACAGAACTAATAAGAAAGCATTTTCCTGAATTTTTTAGGCCCAGAATTTGGCTTTAAATCAAATTGAAGCCAAGCTTTCAAAGAATTAATTATTAATTTGTAGTTTGAGTGGAAACTTTCTGGGAAAGCTGGAAGAATAAATTGGGTAATAAATATTACTTGCTCCAATATCTAAGAGAATAAATTTTAAAAAAGTAGTAGTAAGGGATGAGGGTGAAACTCCAACATCGTCCCAATGAGTGATGACACAAGGAACATGCCATAAAACTTCAAATTCCTCAATAAAGGGTATAGAAGATTCTTCTTTGACAAAAGAAGGCTCATTTTTTTTCCATCCTATATTCTATTTTCCTGAAGAAGGACTTGCAAAGGGACCAACTAGAACAGGTTCTTTAATGACCACACTGTGGAAAGAAAAACCCTGAGTGCTGTTTGCATGTACTGTGTACTATGGGAGCAGGCTGGAAAAACAAGGAATGGAGAAAACAACTAAAAAAAAATGACTCACAATTGATGCTATTACTTTAAGAAATTATATACACCAGATGAACAGAATAGATTGTCTACACACTTTAACACAACTTCAGAAAAGGAATAACTACAGACTTCCATGAGAGGCGGCTCTTTTTAGTTTATACAAATGAATTTCAAGTAAAAGAAGTTGGTCTAAGAGTTAAGCAACACCAGAGAGTTTCATTAAACATATCTTCTCAGCTTATGGACAAGTGGGATGCAATAAGCGAAATAAAAGTTCTTCAAACAAACCAGAGGAAAAGTGGGTAGTCTAAGAGGCAGGCGAGCTATGATGTCAGAGAACCGAGAGGAGAGACAAAAGGCAAAGTGGAAATAAGAAATATAGCTGGTACATTGACCTCAGCCCAAATGGCAGAATTAACCAAACAACCAACCAACCAACAAAACAGAATATGAAAGCCTATATGCTCTCCAGGCATAGTAATATCTGAAATTCCAAAACTTGGAAGCGATTAAAGTAAATGGGAATGTGGGAACATGCTTGCAAATAATCAGTGACTTGAAACCGAGTATTCTGCTCCAATCTCTCCAATCTCTACAACAATTTATTCTGTAACCCAAGGCTATGGATCTGAAATGGGAATTATGGAAAGAAAAAATTAAACTGGCTAAGAAATACCTTTAAAAGTTATTGTTCAGGCAATCAGAAATATGGACTTTCCTTCACTAAACAAAGAACTCAGTCATCCAAGGAATATGGAGAAATGAAGAAATCATCTTCTCCAGGGAAGGAGACACTACATGGTTATTTAATATCAAATAATCACCCAGAAAACACATACATACAAGTAATATTGTGCTGACTGATATGGTTGTATTTATACATTTCGGTGTGTGTATAACAATAATTAAAGAAAAAGAATCCAGGAACTTGAAAGAAAGGAAGACATAGAAATGGGTTTAATGATGGGAGTTTTGGTAAGCAGTAAATTATACTACACTAATATAACCTTAAAATTTATTTTTAAACATGTTTAACATTCTTAGAACGTAGAGAAATGCAAATCAAAACTGCTTTGACAGTTCCTCTTGTCCTAGTAACAATGGCCATTTCATTATGAAATTGATTGACAATAACTATGAAAAGATGTACTTTCCCTTTTTCCTCTACCCTTACCAGCACAAGGATGGAGGAAAATGAAAAGTTCATTTTCTTTTGTGCTTAAAAACTGATTCATGCATTATTCAAGTCAGTGTGAATAATTCTCAAAAAAATGTAAGTATATCTATCATATGACCTAACTACACCATTCCTTTGCATTTGTCCAAAATATTTGACATTTACCCCATAGATATTTGATCAACCATATTCATTCCCCCAATCTCACAATAGCAAGGGAACTGAAACAACATAAATGTCCTTCAAATAATGGATAGATAATAAAATTCACAACCAATATCTGTTCACCTGTATGTAAAGATCAAAATCATGGAATTTGAAGATAAATGAAGAGAACTAGAAAGTCTAATGATGACTGAAGGAATCCCTATCAAATGCAGTAAGTTCTTTCTTACTTGTGGATCACATATCCAATCCGGCTAAATATAGGACCTGAAATAGATTCAGAAGCCAGAAAATTAAAAATGAAACTGAAGTGGGTGGGAGAAGAGCTCTAGAAAGGATACAGGAACTATGAAAGGAGACACGAGATAAACATTAATGAGATTACTTTAACTTAAGCAGGAAATGGGGAAAATAGTGGAGAGAAAGAATGGGGGGAATAAATTACAGTAAGGATATTTGAAGAAGCCAAAGGGAAACATAGTTTTTAAATTTACTTAACAGGCATATATAATGTATGTGTGTATTAATTAAAGTATATATGAATTGTTATGCCAATTGAGAGGGTAGTGCTCCTCAAAAAATCAATGGACTCTGAAAATATTCTAGTGCCAGGCAGAAGAATCATTTCTTTAAATTATTTGTGAGGGGAATCCAAGAGATTGCCAAAACAATATAGGCTATTGCCATTGTACTTAATTCTCACCAAAAATTAAAGCTAATAAGTTATTCCAGAAAATATCCTTCACTTCAGACACAGAACCTGAAGGAATCCAATTGAAACTGACCTGGAAGATTTCTTCCTGACAACTAGCTAGCACAGTGTCTGAAAGTATTATAAAAACTCTGCCGGGGGAAAAGCAGTAAGTGGTCCTACCAAGAAGTAAAGCTTAATGCTAATGGAATTCTACTGCCAGCAGCCTTTAATTTAGTTGTCCATATGGGCATGGCCTCTTATACTATATATGCTGATGTAAAGCACGCGTCTGGCCTCTTTTCTGGCTGCAGGATTCAGTTGCTGTTCCCTGTTCCAGCAGAGGATTGTGATCTGTGAGTATATCCCTAAATAAATAACCTTCTATTATACTCAATTCTGAGCTAGTGTGGGATTTCTTTTACGCGTCCTTCTTCAGCTTAAGAACGAGAACAATTGCAACAAGGCTTTAATATCCCCAAGGCTGAAATAGATGCACTTGTATTTCCTAGATATACTCTAATACTCCAATTGGACTAAAGACCTACTTAACAGGAGGGGATTCATTTCTAGAATGTTAAGTTTTGGAAACTACTCTTGGTTGGTGACATGAGGTACAGTAGAAGAAAACTCATTACTATCACATTCTTAAAATATTATCATTTTTAACTGTATTCTACATATTTATCCTTACATCAAGTTTAGGAAGAGCCGTGTTGGTTTGAATGGAAGATACTGCCACAGTCTTGAGTATTTGAGCACTTCAAACTCATTTGGAGATGCTATTTCAGAATGTGAATAGCTACACACTCAGGGGAGTAAATCACTCAATAATGATAGACGTCGGGGTCATAAAACTTTGACAACATCGTTTGTTTTCACTCTCTGCTTAATGTCTGCAGTTCAAGAAGTGAGCTCTGTGCATCCTGTTGCATCTGCCATACGTTTTGCCTGCTGCCACACATCTCTAGTACTAGGAACTTGTGCTTCTATAACCATATGACCAAATAAACTCTTTCTTCTGTACGTTTGTTCTATACATATGACTATAGTGCTTTAATACACTAGCTAATAATAGAGGTCATGATTCTGTAGGAATGAGAGGGGGGAAAAGGAAGAGTGGGACAAGTAAGAATGAGGGGTAAGAATAGTGTAAATACATTAATTATGTTTGACATTTTGAAAAACATAAACTAAAAATAATAAATACTCATTTATTTCTTTCTGTAGGAGCTTTTTAGAGGACTGATCCTGAAACATTCATAAACTGTTGTCTATACTCTCGGTTATATTCCAAATTCTAACAGAAGGGCCCTATGCTGAAGAGACCACACACTTAAGTCGTAGATCATTAGGTTAAGGTTCACCTGGAACTTTGTCTCTACTGGAGATCTTTTATAATTCTAGAAAGTGCAATTCACAATGCCAGAGGAGAAAAGAAATAACTAGTCTTATCTAGCTGTGACCCTGTGAGTTATGACTATAACTGACTTAGCAAGATATGTGCACTGGTGAATAGTAGTACAAATATCATTAAATAGCACAAATATTTTCCGAACTGATTGAAAACCTGATTCTTACATAGATATTTATACATGGTACCATTATCCATGAGGCAAGAACCAGTAGATAAACAGTCCAAAGCCCAAGAGGAGAACTTAACAAATATTTTATTGAAGAGATACAGTATTAAATTAACTCCTTATTACTTACCTATTGTCTAAGATAGGGTTACAGTACATGTGATGAAACATCATTAGCAAAGAGTAATTTGGGGAGGATAGGGATTATTTGACTTATACTTCCACATCACTGTCTATGACTAAAGAAAGTGAGGACAGGAACTCAAACAGAGCAGAAAGATGTAGGCAGCAGATAATACAGAGACGATGGAGGACTGCTTCTTACTTCTTATTGGCTTGCTTCCTCATGGCTTGTTCAGCCTTCTTTCTTATAGGACTCCAAGTCTCAGGATGACACCACCCAAAATGGGCTATCTCCCAACTCCATCACCCACCAAGTAAAAATATACCCTTCAGTGGGGATCTTATATAACATTATCTCATCTCTGGTTTCCTCCTTTAAGGTATATCTAACTTGTTTTTAGCTCAAATAAAACTATCCAGCACACCTATATACCTAAAAATTAATGCATAGGTCTTTGCCTATCAGATATTCTTTCTTCAGTAGCAGTTGGCAATTAGCATCTAGATACACAACTGGTCAAAATGTAGAAAATAAGAGACTACAGAATTCTTAGCCATAAATGTGTTATCTTTATCACACCTTTCCTTCAAATGTTCATAGATCACTGCAGAAGAGGAGACACAAATTTTAAAGATCCAGAGGAGATAAACGACTACAAGAAAACAGTGCTTTCTCAATACAGCATGAAAGTTTTGCATATAGAATCACATTCATTAAAATATCATTCAAAAGACCTATGCAGGCAAAGCATTGGTAAAATCCCAGCATAGA
>PVIU01034933.1:0-10840 GCA_004026605.1 Ondatra zibethicus | reverse complement strand
CGAGTCTTTTTGAATGCACTCCTTCCTAGGCCGGGAGGGATGGGGGTGGGCTTTGGA
Source organism: Ondatra zibethicus (assembly GCA_004026605.1). NCBI lineage: Eukaryota > Metazoa > Chordata > Mammalia > Rodentia > Cricetidae > Ondatra > Ondatra zibethicus. The sequence goes on along the minus strand of PVIU01034933.1, from coordinate 10,783 downwards.
CTTCCAACAGGGCAGGGCACCATGCCCTCTTTCAAGGAAGAAGGGGGAGGGAGGAGGGGTGGGGGGTAGTGGGAGGGGACCGGGAGAAGGGGAAGAAAGGTAAAAATTTTATTTCTTTAATTATGTTCTTGAATGGAAAAAAATAAAACAAAACAATGTATGGAAAAAAAAAGATCTTCATGGTTGTCTAATAACAAATAGTAAGTCCTGAAAACATACATACAAGTAACATTATACAGATTGAGCAGTATATTTAGGAACATATATGCATGTACACATATGCATGCATGCAATAGCAATTAATAGTAAAAAGAGACCATGAATTTGAAAGGGAGCAAGGAAGGGGAAATGGAAGAGTTGGTATGGGGGAAGGGAAGGTAGAAAACACAGCTGTAATCTCAAATCATGTAGTTTGGTGTGTTTGTGGGGTTTCTAGCAGTGGAAACAGGATTTGTCCCTGGTGTATGAGCTGGCCTTTTGGAACCCATTCCCTCTAGTGGGATGCCTTACTCAGCCTTGATGCAGGGTGGAGGAGCTAAGTCCTGCCTCAGTTTGATATGCCAGGTTTTGTTGACTCCCCATGGGAGGTCTTACCCTTTCTGAGGAGTGGATGCTGGGGTGGGGGGAATAGAAAGAATGTGGGGGAGGGAACAGGAGAAGGGGAGGGAGGGGAACAGCAATTGGTAAGTAAAATAAATAAAAGAGTAAAAATGAATAAAAATAAAAAAGTTTTAAAAAATGCAACCACATTACTAATTTATTAGCAGCCATTACAGTTTATGCTAATTTTGGACTGTTCAAATTTAAAATTTTTTTCTATAAAATGGAAAAGGAATTTCAGTTTATGTGCAAAATTTTTTAAATTGTGATGAAAACAATTCTAAGGCTGGAAGACCCAATGAACTGTATATAGTTTATCGTTTGCTTCCTCGAGTTCTTAAATCCATCTTTTTACACATCTTTGTGACTGGGGAGTCAAATAAAACAACAGGCAGGTCTGCAGAACAGTCTACATGCAAATGAGACACTTATCCATGGTTGCCAGGCCACACCCTAGACAGAACTAATCATTCCAAGAGAACCAGATTGTTCTCCTCAAAACAATGACAAGCATGGCAGTGACAACAACTTTCTCAGGATCACCTTGTGAAATCAGAACTGAGCTATCAATGATCAGGCAGATGGCGCATTCACTAGGATGCTTAATTATGTACAACACCGGCCTACTACTCTTTCTCTACTTATGCTAAAGTTCATGTTAATGTCCGAGGAGGAACTTGGAGACTTGGGGGTCCCCAGATTTCCTCATTGTTTCCTTTTCTCAGTGTGGTCATGTTGAATAAGCCGCTTCTTCCTGCTTTTTACCATTACTTGTCACTTCAATTGGTATTGCAGTGGACGGTTGAACCTTGTCGGGATCATTTGGAGTCCTGGCCTCCAACTGCTCTTGCCTGCTAGAGATCTTTCCTTTCCTTCTGATTTGAGTTACTGAAGGCTGTGTCATAATTGTTTACCAGCTCTGCTTCACGAGCATGTGTTGTCTTGAGGATCATAGGATAAGGTTTTCACCTGTTGGCCCACCTGACTGTTGGGTATATAAGCCTCCATGGTGCTATTGAAAAAAGGGCTTCTTACCAGTGACTAGAGGTCCGTGTCTCTGTCTCTCTGTCTCTGTGCTGTCTCTGTCTGTCTGTGTGTGTTTCAACCTCCAGCCCCTTGCCCGAAGCTCGTGAACTGTATGGTAGCGCATAGAGCACAGACAGGTGGTTGCGCGCTGCAGAACCTAGCCCATTGGGGCAGCTGGAGTGCCAAGTTTTGTCCTCAAAACTTTGCTAGTAATACTGTTTAAGCTGATTAACAGAAAAAACAGGCATTAGTGTCAGTAAGCTAAGAACAAGATTTTTACTAAAACTTGGGCAACCTGTGTTACCTAGTAAGCATTGTTTAAGAAGTATTTTTAGTCATTTCTTTTATTTTTTGTCTACCTATCCAACTTCCCAGTACTAGTGAAGTCTTGGATCTTGGAGGAGAACCTACAATTACCACTTTACTAAACTATAGTAATCCCTAACTACATTCTAAATGTTTGTCCTTGCACTCACAGATAAGTGTAGTCATCACCCCTCATCAAGTAAACTCTTTGTAACTAAAAGTGTTATTTTAAACATTGTTTTTACACTTATAATAATGTCAGCACATTACTTACTCAGTGGTGAAACTTGTACTAAAAACAACATTCAAGAAAACTAGATAGGATTAAATGCAGTAAAGAAGTAACGAATGTTAGACAACTACTACAGAATGTCATGTTACTGATACAGCAGAATGCAGTTTCTCTTAAATTCCTTTCCTTCTACTAAGATTTGGAAATTTTAAACAATAATGTCAAAATTTTTCAATAATAGTAGTGTGTATGTGTTTGTGTGTATGTATGTGTGGGTACATATGCATATGTAAGCCAGATAATGGTGTTCACCTTGTTTTTTGAGACAGAGTCTCTCACTGAACCTACAACCTGTCATTTTGGTTAGAATGGCTAGCCAGTAAACACCTCCAATCTGTCTACTCTGACCCCCTTCCTAGTGTTGGCATTACACACGTGTGCCTTAGTCCCTGTTGCATCTTTTTAAAAGAACAACAATGTGAATTTAGGAATAATTAACTTACTTTTACATTTTAAAATAAGCTTAAAGTCATTAAGTTCTATATGCTTAATATGTAGAATCACAGGCTGAGAATAGCTGAAAGCACTTATAACCATCTCCCTTAATACTACCATTTACATGAGAGGAAACTGGCTTCAGAGTGGAAAAGGAAGTAAGTTAGTGACTTTTATTATCTTTATACTACACTGTCATAAACAACCTATGTCTAAGCTATCTGTTCCATATGTCTGGAATAAGACAGAACGAGGCATAGCTGACTCAAAATATGATATAAGGTTTCTAATTATTACCTATCTCTAAAACTTTTCTAGTCATTATGAAGAGTAGAAAAGTCTGCTTCATTCCCATTGTAATAAAAATTTCTATTAACAGAGTGAATTATTGGAAATAATTTACAGTTTCACAGAATTACAGAATTTGTTGGCTAAAAGGATCCTTAAAGTTTCAACCTTCTCTAAAATCAATTTGGCTCTCCATATGATATTAGAATCTACTCTGTAACCCATGTCTAGTGGCCACCTATCTATTTACTTGGAAACATCCCCATTTTTGAGATTTGAGTATTAAAGGTTTTTTTCAATAGTGCCAAAATGCATATCTCTTTGATCTGTCTCTCCACTACTTTTACACCAAGGATACTATATTTTTATGACACATTAAAAAGCCCTTATCTCTCTCTCCCATATGACAGCCCTTTAGAAGTAGGAGGATGGTCAACACATGGCTTCTCTCCAAGCAAAACAGTTGTGACTGTTTTAAATATGGCTTAGAAGGCATGTTTGGGAAGAGCTGAATCGTTTGTGAGAAAGCATGCAGTGTTTGGTTCCATACCCTTAGGGTTCAGCCTTATAACAACAACCTGCTGATTGTATGATGCGTGAGTACTTGCCATCCTCTCAGCACCTGTGTCCTTCATCCCTATGAGAATTAGTAATGGTATTGATTCTACAGTGCTATTGTAATGATGCAGATAAATAATCTGTGTGCAACATTGAACTGAACTTGGCAACACGGACCCAAGCCCCTCATATTCTCCATAAGTTCTCATTATATCTTCACATTCTTTGCCATCTATCCATGGTCTACCAATGTGTTTGAGTCACATCTTCCTGTCTCTGAGATATTGAAATTAGCCATTTGAATTGCCTTAGCCAATCGAAAATCATCAGAATTATAGTTACCAGAGACTTCAAAAAAAAATTGTGCAGTTTGCTTTTTCTTGGCCATTTTCTGTAAAAATATGTTCCAGACAGTCACTAGAACAAGGAAAATTCTAATGCACACACAGTTTATTTGAACCAAACCTATTGTCTGCTGCCGAGCTCAGCAATCTCAGCTAACCCTAGGAGAGCCAGAATGACTCACGGGCTTCTGCTGATGGGAGTCCATTGGGACCCTGAGGTTCTCTGTTATACTGATCAATATTTCTACAGTATTGATGCATAGAGAATTATCTCCCAAACTCAATGGTATATAAGAATCAGAATATATTTCTAGCTATACTGCCTATAGGTTGATGGGTGCAATTGACTTGTTTTTCTTGGCTAGCTTGATTTCAAAAGATGAAAATTGTGTCTGGGTTGACTCCAAGTATGTCCCACCTTCCTCAGATCACTAGCTGCCCAAAGTATGTTCATCTGCTGATAAAAGGCAGGAGTTTATCAAAAGCACAAGCCCAACATATAAAAAGAGGGATTTTCCTTGCCACATAGGTTAGCTTAACTCTGTCAAAAAGTCATGAGCACTAGTCTAAACTCAAGTGGGGAAGAAATAAAGTCCATTAGTCGATGAGCCCCGAAAAAGTTACAAAGACACAATCCCATATTTGTTATCAATGACTTGGAAATTTTTAAAAAAAAATTTTTCAAGTGGATTTCGGGAGAAATGTGACCATTTACCATAATACAATTATGTAACAAAAATTAATACATTTCCAAACAGAATATTTGGTTTATAAATGCTGGTAAACAAATAAATTAAACATCACCACAGCAGTTAAAGCTTTCAGCATCCAATAGTCTTCTCTAAAGACAATTTATTAATTTTCCTTGTCACAATAGTACATCGATTGAGAAAATAATCATGGAATATGACTGAATTCAATCATTAAAGTCTCCCTCTACTCATTATTCTTATTTTAAAATATCATAAGTAGAAGATGAAGAGATGGCTCAGCAGTTAGGACCACTGGATGCTCTTTCAGAGGATTGAGGTTTGATTCTCAGTACCCACATTAGACAGCTTACAGTCCCCTACATTAAATATATAAAAAATACATATTTTTAAATCCACAGAAGCATTAATAATTTTACTAGTTCCATCACTGTTCCCTAAAATACTCTATTTTTTGTTTTTTAAAATTCTTTTATTGAGCTGTATATTTTTCTCTATTTCCTTCCTTTCCACTCTCCCCCCCCATCTACCCTCTCCCATGGTCCCCTTGCTCCCAATTTACTCAGGAGATCTTGTGTTTTTATACTTTCCATGTAGATTAGATCCATGTATGTCTCTCTTAGGGTCTTTATTGTAGTCTTGGTTCTCTGGGATTGTGAATTGTAAGCTGGTTTTACTTTGTTTTATGTCTAAAAGTCACTTATGAGTGAGTACATATGATATTTGTCTTTCTGGGTCTGGGTTACCTCACTCAATATGATGTTTTCTGGATGCATCTGTTGCTCACAAATTTCAAGATGTCATTTTTTCTGTTGTTTTGGACCACAAACACCTCTTTTCATTAAGTAACTGATTATCTGTATGCATTCGTATTTAAGCCCATCTTGTTATATTTTAGGGATAGTCTATTCACACAGCTTTGGGTCCTGATTTTATCATTTAGTGCAATTTTCTACCTACCCATCACACATACATTCTATACTTTCATATCAAGTCACTTAAAAAATGTTATGCTGCAAGCACAGGAGGGACTAAATTAACTGGATTATATGCACCAAGGGGAAACTGTAGAATTTTTATCCATAAAAATGACTGACAGCTTCCAGAAAAAAGTAGACATCTTGAAAGCTCTGATAATTCCTTGAACTCATCATTCTCTCTGTTCATGTGAAGCAGCAGCTTACAGCCTTTGCTGAGGGCAGTGAGATGACAGCGCAGGGAGAGGAAGGGCTCGAGTATGCAGGTAAACAAAACTATACTTCTGGAGAAGAGCAAGTGACTCTACAAGGTATACACAAACAAAGGAGCAATACTATTGGATACAGACCACAGAAATAGGAGTAAAATGTAAGTCCTCTGGCAGCATGACAGATGTTCAGTTGATATTATAGAGAGCTGATTGCTTAGGACTGAGAAAACAATGGTAGCATTATCTGAAAATCAAACTCCAAGAAAATAAAGTATTTCTTATAATTTACTTGTTAGGAGTTGATAGTCATATTGATTTTTGTTTGTTGTTTTTTAAAAAGTGACACTGGACCATAGTAGGTGAAGGGACCAATGGTATAAAAAATATATGTAGTGTGCAATTGAATCCAAGTTAGATTCAACATTTGTTACTCAGATTCTATAATATTTCTACAGAATCACTGCCATATAAAAATATCATTCATTTATATATGTTTCATAATCAAAGGAAGCAAAGCATATGGAATGTATTCATACTAAGCATTTATTCTGCCTGTGGTAAGCTAAGTTATCCATAGCTCCTGAGGTCCATAGAGGCTAACTGGTTTGTCAAAGCTGCAAGCCTATAAAAGGAAAAGCCAGTATCTGATATGAGGAGTGAGGTTAGGGTAAGAGTTTACATAAAGAAGAAACACTCATCATGATTTGGGAAAGGTCTTGAAAATGTGTGTATCAATTGTGGTTATTTTTAAAGAAGGTATAATGAGTTGCAGAATTTTTATTTGTGATATGACTCAAATCTATGCCCTACAACCATATCCACACTACAGCAGCTGGAAGGAGTGACTAATATATATGGACATACATAATACATCCATATATATACTTTGTGGGTTGGGAATCTGGTATTTCTCAAAACCCTAAAGTATTCTAACTGTCCTAAGAAAAAGGAAATGTTTCAATTTAAAATCCTTAATTAAAACCACATTCATAATTCTAAGTATTTAAAGAGAAAGTTAAAGAAGAAATTTACTTTTGCACATCACAGAGATCATAATAAACACAGAACCTTGCCAAAGACATGCCTCCAGCTGCACTGAGGAACATCAGAGTAGACCAGAACTTGAGCTCCAGCAAGAAAAAGCCTGAAGACAAAGTCATGTATAGAAAGGCAAACAACCATAATGTAAAACTCATGTTCCTTCTTGGAGTCGATTTCTGCAGAAATGCATCTTACACACATACATACGTGCACACAATGAGCTGTAGCTTTATCCAGTATTAACAAATGTTAGCTATATGTCTGTACTCTTAAGGTACACCAAGGCCATAGATGTTAGTGAATAAAACCCATGCCAATTTACCAATAAGCTGCATCAACTTTGCCCTAGAAATGATTTACATGCATCTTTACACTGTACAGCTCATTACTTAGGGTTTCCAAGAGCTCTACATTCCTGGCTGCCTGGTGCAATAAGAACATGCACATTTATTTTCCCTGAATATACACCATGTTAAGAAAAAGAATTCCTCAAAATTCCTGTAATTCCTAGGAAATCCATTGCCTCAAATGTAGAACGTCATACTATTAGAGAGAGCGAAAAAATGAATCCTCAACAGTTACAAGCAGGAAAAGAATACTGATTCCTGGTTTTGTTACCAAAAACGTTATATTGCATGCACTGTAGGAGGTTCATGCCTGTGACCCAACTCAAGGTGCATGCACCAGGTGTAGAAGCTTTTACCATAATTTGGAAAGATGTAGAAGTGTCCTGAATGAGATAAAAAGTGAGGAATATCTTTAACTTGTGCATGAAATATTAAAAATGACATGAAACACTCTACAAGAACTTAGACATCAACAGTGATACAGGACTAATTCAATGCACATCCATGTCACTATTATCATCTTCATAGTGAGTTCTCCAATAACTTGCCAGCTAAACTCTAGACCCATATGTCCATGGCCTAGAAAATCCCACTTGTATATTTCAAAAGCATCTCAAGTATAATACATATAAATTGAGAGCAATTTTGGACTCCTCTAAATATGTTTATTCCACAGAGTTCTATTCTACAACACACCTGACTTGGATAGAGTGATTTTTTTAACAGTATAAAATTGATTCAGTATCTTAAGAAATACAATATTACTTTCCATTGACACTAGGACAAAGCATCATGTTCCTTTTATTTTATCTTTTATTTTACATTTTAAAAATTCCGTGTGTGTGTGTGTGTGTGTGTGTGTGTGCTACACTTAATGGAGGTCAGGAGATAACTTGGAAGGAGTTAGTTCTCTTTACCACATGGATCCCAAGACCACCATAGGTTGTCAGGCTTGGAGAACTGCGTCTTCCCTTTGTGAGCCATCACCCTAGCCATATATTCTTAATCTAACCTATCACCCACTGACTGCTCTTACCCAAACCTTACATAAACCCCTACCTTTATGGCAGTTCCTCAACCAATAATCACTTCTTTTCCAATTGAACAAAAAGAAATATTTTAGTTACTAGGACACATTATAATCTTTCTAATTTCAGGGTTATTAAAACCGCTTTCTTTTTTCTTAAAAATTCATACTGTTTATTTTGTTCACGGTTTCTTTCCCCTCTCCAAACTCCTCCTGATCCTTTCAACACCCCCCATCCATTTAACTCCTAAGATATGCTGAAGAGCAGGTAAAAATATTTTTAATCTCTTTCTTTAAAGTGGGTCATTATTTTCTCCTCTGTCCTGATTATTCTATTCACTTACCAAAAAATAAATTAAAAATGTAATTGGAGAAAGTTGTGGAATAATCTTTTTGTACTCTGTGAATATGTGTCACCTGGACTGGTTTAATAAAAAGCTAAATGGCCAATAGCTAGGCAGAGAGAATGCTGGGAAGAATGGTGGAGTCGCCAGTCAGACACAGAGGAAGCAGGAAAGCAATGTGGGCAGAGTAAAGTCATGAGGCAGAAAGCAAATTAATAAAAATTGATTAATTTAAGTTATATGAACTAGTGAGAAAGAAGCCTAAGCTATTGGTCAAGTTTTCATAATTAATAAGAAGTCTCGATGTGGTTATTTGGGAGCTGGCAGGCAGGACAGAAAAGTCTGTTTACAGAAAGTATGTGTTATTCTGTCTTGTTCAACTCTGCCATACTGTATTCATAAGATATATGCTTAATAAATAGTTATTGAATGGATTAATGAGGTGTCATGTCTTCAAACAGGCCTTATATGATGGAAAGTGCTTGTATTATATATACACAAACCCTTTAGCATTCTCTACCTGAGTTGTAATGTAGACATTACATTCAGGTAATAGGTTAGAGGAATTTGTTTCTCTTTGCTCAGTGATCATAATACTCTGATGTTATATAAAATATAAAGCCTATCTTATATATTTTGACCATTTCTTTAGCTGTTTAAGTGAAGACAATAGTTCTGGTTCCTATTACTCTGTCTTTCCAGAAAGGGGAAGTTCCAGGTCAGTTTTTTTAATTAAATTTATTTAATTATTCTACATCCCGACTGCAGTTTCCCCTCCCTCCTCTCCTTCTATTCCCTTCTCCCACCTCCCTTCTATGCCCTCTCCATTTCTGTTCAGAAAGGGGCAGGCCTCCCATGGATACCAACAAAATGTGCCATATCAAGTTTCAGTACAACTAAGTACTTCCTCTCATATTGAGGCTGAACAAGGCAACCCACTATGAGAAATAGGTTTCCAAAAGCTAGCCAAAGTGTTAGGGACAACCCCTGCTCCAACTGTGAGAAGTCTCACAAATAGACCAAGCTACACAACTGTCAAATATGTGTAGAGGGCCAAGGTCATTTCCATGCAGGCTTCCTAGTTGTTGGTTCAGACACTCTGAGCTCATATGAGTCAGGTTAGTTGTTTCTGTGGGTTTTCTTGTGATGTCCTTGACACCTCTGGCTCCTACAATATTTTGTCCCTCTCTTCTGCAGGATTACCTGTGTTTGGCCTAATATTTGGCTATGGGTCTCTGAATATGTTTTCATAGATTATTGTATGAAGGTTCTCTGATAACAATTGGGGTAGTCACCAATCTTTGAGTACAGCAGAATATCATTAGGCATCATTACTTTAGCCTTTTTCCCCCTCAAATTGTGTTTGGTTCTATCTCCTAGGTCTCAGGGCAATCCAGCTTTTGGGGCCTAGCCCTCCAGGCAGTGTCAGAGGTGGGCCCAAGCTGCTTCCTAGGGCCATATGTTTGGGTCCAGTCTATGGTCCTGCTGCACCTGGGATATGTGTTGATGTCTGTGGCCTGTGTCACCTCTGGGGGCCACGAGAACCATGCATGATGGAATCAAAGGGCCATGTTGACCTAGCCCTGTACTTTACTGGCCCTGGGATAGTTGACCCTGTTCCTCGTTAGATGCTGAAGCAAGAAAGCTTGCCCTGACCCTTATAGGAGAGCTCCAAAACTGACCACATATAGGACAAAAAGTAAGTTTCCACAGTTAAAAGAAAATTGAAATAACACCATGTATCCTATGTGACCCAAACTGGATATCAACAACAGAAGAGGCAGAGAATATACAAATCACAGAAGTTGAACAACTAACTGCTGAATGAAAATTGGTTCAAGACAGAAATAAAGAAGGAAAAGAAAATCTTTTTAGAATTGAGAGAATTAAAACATTACACACCCAACCTATAGGGCACAATGAAGGCAGTTCTAGGGGCAAGTACATATAGAGCTAAGTTCCTACATCAAAAAACTAGAGAAAACTCATAGAGAAAAATAATAACTTAATGACATACTTGAAAATCTAGAAAAACAAGAAGTAATGCCCCCAAAAAGAGTGGATGGAAAGAAATAACCAAACCAAGGGTTAAAATTTAAAACAAGCAGTACAAAGGATTAGTGAAATGAAGAATTAGTTCCTTGAGAAAATCAACAAGATTTACAATCTTTAGCCAAATTAAAGACAGAAAAAAAGATTCAAACTATGAAATTTGAGATGAAAAGGGAGACACTATAACAGACATTAAGGAAATTCAGAGACTCATAAAGATATAT
>PVIU01034932.1:0-10847 GCA_004026605.1 Ondatra zibethicus | reverse complement strand
CATACTACAAAAGCATTTGTGCAACTATGTTCATAGCAGCATTGTTTGTAATAGCCAGAACCTGGAAACAACCTAGGTGCCCCTCAATGGAAGAATGGATCAAGAAAGTGTGGATTATATACTCATTAGAATACTACTCAGCGGTAAAAAACAAGGACATCTTGAAGTTTGCATGCAAATGGATGGAAATAGAAAACACATCTTAATTATAATACACCAATATAATTCTTTCCTTAGATTTAAGAATAGAGTATAAACAGAACATCATTTTCTCATAACCAATGTTCAAGCCAATGATGTAGGTTATATTATTACTTGTTTGAAGACATTTGGAGACATGCCAAACCCTCAAGACGTTCTAAGAGATCATTTCAGGAAGATAATACACTATTGTCAGGTTAAAAGATATCTAGGTTAATTCACCAGTAACCTAATAAAGGCCAGACCTTGAGTCTGACCTCTGTGTCCAGGATTTGGTATTGCCTTTGTTCAAACCATCAATCCTGACTTCTAGCTTTGCTCTGACCTTTTACGTCTTGGCTGCATCATGCCTGCTTGTTTATTTGGACTTTTTTGCTCCAGCACCTGACTTATTACCTTCACTGGTTTTTCTCAGCACACTCTACATGGCTTTCAAGAGATCAAGAAATGTTTACCATGTGGCTTTACTGTGAGAGAACTTCAGGGTTGCGCTAAGTTCCCAAGATAACAAGGTTCAACTACTAGCAAGAAAGAGATTAACTCTGCACGCTGGGCTTGAATCCCAAGGGAGCAGCGAAGTTCACTGTGAGCTGTGATAATGCTGGTGCATCAAGTATTAGGGCCTGGCATAGGAGAGAGATGTAGGACCACAGGGGGATAACCTGTGTGTTGTTACCCAGGCTGAAAACCACAGGAGGCATTGAAAAAAAAAGCCTTTAGAGTTTAATTTTAGAAAAGTCATTTTGTATCCTCAGTGCTGAGAGGACTCAGCAGGAATTTGCTTTCCTCTGGTCAGAAAGAATGATCTGGAATTTGGTAATAGGCTTTGCAGGGTATGAAGCAGCAGACCACAGGGAGTCTCCATTAGTTTGTGAGTCCAGCCACAGGAGAGAGCTCACCCATATGCAGACATGCCTTCCCACTGAGTTGCAAAGACTCGCTCTACCGTCCTCCAGAGAGGGCTGCATCTGTGGAAAGCAGTTGCTCGAGAAACCACTGAGAACTGTCCACGTGGACAGCCACTTGGAGACACCACTGAGAAATTGGATTCATTTGTAAATCTCATTAACCACTTCCTAAAGATTATTTTTTGGGGGGGGAGTGAGAGTCTTGTACATTAAGTACATATGAGAAGGACTTGGGAAGCATGTTTTAAACATGTGCTCCTGGTGCCTCTGATTCTGAAGTCTCTACTACCTTGCTGTTTAGACAATTCCAGCTTCCACAGTCCCTGGATAAGAACACCGTAAAGGGTTACTTAAGGAAAGAACGTTGGTAATTTGTAACTGAAGGAAGACAACAGCAGATAGTTCTCAGGAAATCTAATAGGATGTAGTGACCAGAGTCTTTGGGTGGTTTAGAGCTGAGTAAATAACTATACTGGGTTATTGATGGTTGAATGGAGGGGAGAAGAATTGTATTAACAATGTCGAGGAGAATGCTCTGTATAGATGGAAAATCTTTAGTGATCCTAAAGTCAAAATTGTAATCAGTGTTTTTTAAGTATAAGCAATGTTTCCTGTCCTGTGGCTGGATTATTACTCTTAATTTATTTGCATAGTAACTGAATATTCATAGTTTCCATGGTGATTTTACCTCAACTTTCTCATACCCAGACCTTTAAGTTATTGACAAATGATTTTCTTTCCATATTACTACAAACCTTCCCACCACACAGGAGTGCAAATTAATGGGACTTAGATTCCCTTTGAGTTTGCTTTTGAAATGTGGCAATCTCACATAAAAATCCCTGGAGGTGCCATCATTAATTCTTGAAGACACTTCTTTTGGAAAACCAGATTTATAGTTTTGATATTATTTTGATTTCTTATGTGCCAGAATTTTATATAGTAAGACAGAATATTTTTTCATTTTCTTTTTATCACCTGATATTATGCTGATCCTTAGAATTGAAAATTACTAGAGAAAGAAGACACAAATCCAGCACATTAAAAAATGTTTTAGAAATTCTCCTTTGATGTAATATTGTCATGGATATAGTATGATTCCATGTGTGAGTTTCTATGAAAACTAGGAATTATCCCTTTTAAGTGACCCTTGGAATTTTTCCCTTGGGAAGAAGCAGGAAGACATTATTCATTCCTTTCTGTTGAAAACAGAAATTAAATAAAATAATTATTTAAAATTTCCATATATCTTTCTCTGTACACAATTGTCACAGTGACTAACTTTGGTTAATCAACAGCCTATAACAGGGAATGGCCACCTTGCCCTGAAGATCATGAAACCCTTTAAGAAACAATGTTTACTCTCCAGCTGTAATACAGAGAGCCCTTGAAATAATTTGTTTATAAAGTATTACACACATAAATAATAATAATTTATTTAAGGTATTTTTATTCATTGTGCTTCAGAATACACCTTTTTTAACAAAAATAAAATTAGGGAGATTGCATTCTTCCTTTTTCATTTTAGTCCTTATACTTTTCCTTCATGTACACATGGTAAAAATAGTATACATAGAAAGCAGCAAGTGCTTTTTAAATTCATATTGTATCTTTGCAAATAAAGGTAATCAGAAGAACTCATTGATAAGAGTGGATTCTTGGGAAGATAACACTAATGTCCAAGAGAGCAGTTATGGAGCTGAATGTATCGGTGCCTGCTGAAAAGTACAAACCTGTTGCAACCTGTGAGAAAGTAAAGAACTGTGGGAGCAGGCAGAGGGGTGCTGCATGCTCTAGTACTTATAGCAGTTGACTTTTATGACAGATGTTATCTGATGGGTGTAGAAATAGAAACTCACATATAGCAGGCTCATGCATTGTGCTTATATGTGAGGGAACCAGTATCATCTCTATACTTACCAGTTAATGTGTGAAACCACAAGTAGAACTGAACCCCTATGCATGTGATGTTTTTTTTATTATAGGCACATCTTTATAATAAAGTGTAATGTATGAATAGGCAGGGTAAGAACAACAACCCTAAACAATAAAATAGAGCAATTATAACAGCATGCTGTATTACAATCACCAACATTATGATTCTTGGGTCTTGGGTCATTATTTATTCACAGTAAATATATAAATTTATTTACAGTAATTACATTTATTTAAGCTCAGTGGACACAACCACACTGACTTTCAAAGAGATGTTTCCTTAGTGACTATAGGGCAAGAACACACAGTGTGATACCAGGATGGAACAGGGCTGTGTGAAGTCTTGTCACGCCATGGCAACTAACATCAACACACAATTTGAAATTTATGAATTGCTTCTGAGATTTTTGATGTCAAGTTTCTGAACTATTGTTTCAATTACCCATGGAAAGCAAAATATGGATAAATGAATCTACTTTCTTTACAACTGAGAAGAAAGTGACATTGAGAAGGTGACTAACTTTCCCAGGGTTCATAGCAACCACATAAATTTTGGATCTGATTTGATTCTATGAATTTTCCTGTGTGTGGAGTTTTCTGGACTACGTGCTGGGAGTCTCAACCCTCTGACAGCCCCTTTCTTTGTATGTGACCACGTTTAGGTCTGACTTTCACTGTAGTGCATTTTTGCTTCTGAGTTCTCATTCATCTTATAACATTTAAAATCAGTTTTAAATTGCTGAGCAAACAGGCCATTGATAGAATGACAGGCTTTTGTTGGAGGAGGCCGCTTGTTTCGTTACCGGCTGCTCAGCCCTGAAATAATCAAACAGAAACTATATTATTTAAAGCACCACTTGGACCATTAGCTCTAGCTTCTTATTGGCTAACTCTTACATATTAATTTAACCCATTTCTAGTAATCTGTGTATTGCCATGTGGCTGTGACTTACTGGCTAAAGTTATCTATCTCTGGTGGGGCTACATGGCTTCTCCTTGACTCTGCCTTCTTCCTCCCAGTATTCAGTTTAGTTTTCCCAGCCTATTTATGTTCTGCCCTATCAACAGGCCTAAGACAGTTTCTTTATTCACCAATGATATTCACAGCACACAGAGGGGAATCCCACATCAGGTCTTATATGGTTTGGTGGGTCTCATCAGTTCTATTTAATATTAACAAGAAAGTCTGCTAGGCTTGCAGTTAAAATGTGAATCCCAAAAATCAAACAAAGAAATTTAGTAGATGAATTAGTATCTTTATCATCAGGACTATTAGCAGTAACCCTTTCTGTGGATTTGCTTCATGGGTTTTAAAGTGCTTAGTCATATATTTTCCTGTGGAGCCTCATCAAAGCATTGGAGACATTTGAAGCTCATATTTTAGTATTCTCACTTTAGAGCTAGAGGCTAAGAAAGGTGTTTGAGGTCATGAAGTGACTTAAGATCAACATTAATATCCGGTCCATCTTCTCATGGTGAATTCCATAAACAAAACCCCTAGGTCCAATCAGCCATTTTCTAAATGTGTGTGTCTATTGGTTCCAAGGGCTTGTGTAATACTGTATGGATAATTAAGTGCCAGCCAACTGTCTCTGGTGGGGAAACCTGAAGGTGTGTCCATGTCCATTAATCAGTCTCACACAGGAAAGATAATGTAGTAATATCTTTTTTGCCAAAGTATTGTTGAAAATACACAAAGGAACTTGAAGCTATTAAAATAAGCTCTGCTCCATAGGGAAACTGTTTCGACACTCAAGCTGTTATCAAAAGTCCTTGAGACAAATAACCCAAAAGCAGAATGGTTATGATTACACTTTATAAGCTAGCATAGAAAGATACCAGGAGCTTCTACAGAAGGCCCCCTACTGAGAGTTGAACTGATACAGAAAGAAAATCCTACTGCAGAGCATTCTGGCCCGAGGACCTGTATCATTTTGCACTGTACCAGACTAACTGCAACCAAATATTTTCACTGAAAATATATGAACTAATAGCTTTGCTGAATTCTGCTACCTGGGGAGTATACAAGGCACAGAGTTTACATTCCCCTGATGGGAAGCAAAAGTCCCAAGAGCTGTTTTGTGAATGAGGATGACAAACCTGGTAAGACTGCAACTTAGGAAATAATATTTTCCTCCTGCAAATCTGCTCTAAAGCTTCATTTGGCAGGCATTAATTATTTTCCTATTCTACTGATAAGTGCCTTCTAAACCCAGCCCCATTGTTAGGTTCAGTCACATGAAATTGCCAATATTCGACTATTTTTAGTCAACAAAATGAAGTTTCATATGATTTAAACTACTGTATGCAAAAGCCTGAATAGGCATATGTGTAGAAATTTAAACTATCCCAAATATAGCCTAATTGTAGACAATGTTTTCACTGACATTATCGAAAGGATATCAAACTTTCTGCTGAAACAATAATTTGTAATAACCTATGATAGAGACTTTATGAAGGTCTTTTAATGGCTGAATTAGTGATATGGTAATAATAAGCTCAAGAAAGTCATATCAGATATGTTTTTTATTTTATGGGGAGGGGCAGAGGACGACAGCAAATGGCATTTCCATAGGCTTAATCAGCTTCTTTCGGATGTTGTGGGTAGCTGATGGATGTTGACCGGCTACAGGCAATGAGTTTCGGCTCCTGTTTAGCCTTATATACTGTAACGTGTGAATCTGCAGATCCATACTTCCAGAATGTTGTAGTTCCCTTATATGTAACACAATCACACACATAGACATTCAAATATCAGGGTTGACAGCTGCCATCTTTGAATCTGCAGATCCATACTTCCAGAATGTTGTAGTTCCCTTATATGTAACACAATCACACACATAGACATTCAAATATCAGGGTTGACAGCTGCCATCTTTGAATCAGCATTTCATCTCTTTTTAAACCTGATAGCCCCTTACAGAGACAACCCACTATTCTCAAGACATATTACCTTATTTTAAGATTATTGGTGAAAAGTCTCAGATACTGTCAAGAAAAGTGTCTTTGCTTTATGGAAAAGAAAAATCATAGCAGTGGTTTAATTTTGCTGTCTTTCTTATCACCATATTATTTCTGTGGATGAAAAGCCTTTTGCTTTTCATTCCTACAATTTGTTATGTTGCACTCGGTTATCTCATAGCAAGATAAAGTTTCATGTTGAATCAGCTGTGGGAGAGCAGCTTACATTTTTATCACTTCTAAGCAAATGTTTTACTCAAAAGATAGGACACCAAAAATGTAGTTTGAATACAGCTTCAGTTCATCCAACAAATGGCTCACCATTGTAAAATTATTCATGAGTTTATATAGCATGAGTAGGAGTTGATCCTTTATTTTTCCATTTAGCAAATACTGAGAAGCATTCGCAGGACAAACACTGTCTTGGGTACAGTGATTAAAGTGTGTTATATTTAGAGTCTTAATATAAGACATGAAATGCATCAGAGAAAACATCTCAGAGTTTGGGAGATGGTGGTGCAGATATTTCAAGTACTGAAAGACATAAGAGAGAAATACAGGGAGGAAGGGAGGGAGGGACCGAGAGAGGGAGAGAGAGGAATGAATGAATGAATGGGAACGACTGGGACCTGTTTAAGAAACTGAGGGGTTGAGTGGTGGGGGTGGTCTGTGTCCTTAGGAATTGCTTTGATTCACCATGATTATTTCAGCTTCTGAATCACTGGATAAATGATTAAAGTTGCTCTCTGCACAGATCTGTAAAACAACCCAAGAGCGAAAAAACTCTGGTTTTCAACATACTCTTAGGGGAAAGCAATACAAGAAAAAAAGCCGCCCACTTTGCTGAAACATGTACAGATTTGGGGAGTAATCCTTCCTCATGCAATGGTCCCAGTTAAGTTCGTGCTGAAATAGAAATGGGCATGGCTATGAGCACGAGGGACAAAGCATTGCCCTTTGCTTTGCCTTTACTTACATGGGGTGCTCACATAATGTGGGTGTGCTCTTCATGGGGAAGAATTACACCGCTTGAAGGCCACTGCTTTAGACCCCTCTCTTTCCCTTGGTGATTTGATAATCCTTACCATTAATTGATAGCCTTTAATAATTCCTCAAATAAGCTTATTTGCCTCATAAGTTACTGTCAGAGATAAGCTTGTACTGTTGTTTGAAAAGGGACATAGTCTCCTTCCCAGGGTTCCATGCTAAGAAAGTCATATGTATTTCTCTTAATGGTGGGTACATAAAAGGGTTAGAGAAGCAGGGAACCCAGATATGGAGAGAAAGGTCATTAACAGAGCACCTAGATTTGTGTTCACATACATACTGCAGTACCTGGAGCTGTGAGGTTCTCTAGGTACTAATTCCATTCACCAAGCTAAACTACCAAGGCCCAACTTGTTATGTGTGTCATGACAGTGATGTTGCAGTCAATCACAGCATAAGCTATGACTGATCAATAAGAACATAGGATATCTGAAAGATTCTTAATACCTTGTGACACTGTGGATGCCATAACATCCTTACATAACACATTAGTCATGCTTGTGGTGTTGTTATGAGTAGACCTACTGTGCTGCCAATTGTACAAATGCAAAATGCATTCGATGTCATACAATACAATATACTCAGTGTTAATAATGGGTGACCACTTATGTTTGTGTGTTTGTCAAGCCATTCAGCATTATCTTAAGGTATACTCTTTCTAGTTATTAAACAACAGTTAATTGCTCAAAAAAAAATACCCATGCTTCATGTAACTTGTGCTTTCTGTTTCTTCCACTGTGCTATTTTCTGTTTGATTGAATCATTGAATCTGAACAAATATGTTGTTTCATTCTTCATGTAGTAAGCTCTCTCCCTTTCTTTTTTTAACACCACCTTACACACTCCACCCATAAACAGCCCAATATAAAAAAATACCATCTCTACATACACAAACACAACACAACATAAATATAAAGTGGCTATCCCATGTAGATTTGTGGCAATCAAGGTTATAATGGTCATACAGTTATGACATCATCTACAAATGCATTTCTTCATGCATGTCTTCATATTAAGTAAAAATGATCGCAAAATCAAACAACAATATAAGAATTCTTCTGTGCTCATAGAAATAGGATCTAGTCTGGACAGAGGAATTTGGATTAAGACAAAACTAAACCAGGAACATTACCTGCAACAACATGGCATTTTCCTGTACTTCTTCCCAGCAGAATCCCTGCAAAAGTTTGACAAGGCCCTCTGGTATCTTTAAGAGACCACCTAGGAGGAGCTAGGAATGTCAGCTACCCTTGGATGTCCTCCAGCTAAAGCCACACATTCAGACATGGGAAAGAGATGGTTCCAGACATTTTATCCCTATTCTAACACCGATTGTCCCCGTCCTTTTTAAAAATAGCATGAATAATTTTCAGCCAGATGATATTTTTATCAGTAAAAGAAACAAAAACTGAATGAGAAGCTGGAAGTCAGAGCTCCCGTTTACCAGCGTTTGTTTTGACACAGAGGAAACAACATCTCCAGGTCCTTTCAAAAACTGCAAACGTATCAAATCATGATTAATAGGATATTTGTATTTTCTAAATCAAGGTACTTGTATGTAATAAGGTAGATGTAAACTAGGATTGAATGGATATAAAAATAATAGCATCAGGAATAATAAGTATGACGTATGCCAAACCAAACAACACACAGATATTCTGATCTGGAAGAGATACTGTGAGTTATTTTGAAAAGCAAGGTCTGTACAACTCTGTCCAATGCTCACAGCTGCAAAAGGGGAAGTAAACAAGTCCTATGGGAAGGCTGCATGGTCAAGGACAGCTGAAGACTCACAACTAAATGAACATCTTGGGTCCCTTTGGTGTCTTTATAACTCATACAATTCCCCAAGGCAGAACTATGAGAGAACATTTGTGGGGATAGGAATACAAGTCACTTTTGCTTGTTTGTTCATTTGGTTTTAAATTGGAAACCACATTAACTTCATGCATTTGCTTTATAAGCCTATCCCTATAGTCTCCATGCAGCCATTGTCTTTCAGTGGCCATCAGGGGTTTGGTGGTCACCTCTGTTTAGGAGTCACTGCTGGCAGTTGTTGACTTCCATGGCCAAGGGAACCATGGTTCGCTCCTGCATTCACTGTCCCTTTCTTCAGCCAGATTGTTACAGAAAGCCGTGTGTATGGTCTGCCGTGAACACTGCCATCTTTGCTAAATCATGCATGGAGTAGAAGGTGGTGTCTGATTTACGAATTAGACATTCATGACCAGTAAACCAGCTGGCCTTCAAGTTTCCATTAAATTGATGAGCGTAAGAGAACACTAGCCTGCTGAAATGTCTGTGTATGTGCTCCACGTACTTGCTGAAGCTCCACCACAAGCCCAGCTGAGTCAGTGACAAAGTGGGGAACTTTCCTTCTGAATACAAATCTAGGCACCACATAAGAAGAGTCAGGCACACATTATTTGCATGGCATTTTTTTTTTATATTTCTCAGGTACCTAAGAGATTCTCCAATTAATTCAGAAAAAAAAAAACCCTAACACACTGTAGTAAATGTGCTACAGTGGACCTCAGAATATTGTCCTGGAAATGGCATTATTTTTTCCACCTAGGAAAGACTTAATGTAGCAACATTACCATAGCCTTTAGGAGAGATCTGTCCACATGCATGCACTAGCATAAAATAATCATTTTTCTGCAGATGAATGCTTCCTCCCTAACCAAACTGCTATCTCCACTTTTGTTTGTCTTTTGGAATTATTTCTCTGTTTGGTTTTCTTTTGTCACTGGCCTTCTGGATGATCATTTTGTAACATCTGGATAGTTTCATATGAACATCTGGAATGGAATTTTTGCACTGTCTGTTGCAGGCAGACTACTTCTTGAAGAAATGTATTTTCCCAGCTGTTGTCAAGACATGGTTAAGCGACTGTACAGCCTATAGATTATAGGAAGCACAAACCATGTTTAATCTGAAGTCCCATGAGTCTCTTTTCCTTCCCGTCTTCTTTTGCCCTGGAATAAATGGTTAAGATATGAACAACAGAAACAAGCAGGAACAGTCACAGGTGGTGTCCTTGAACTAGGAGCCTTTGAAATCAAGCAGGTTTGGTTGCTGGGTCTGGCAGATAGTAATTCTGTAACCTTGAGCAATTCTCTAAAGGTCAGTGTCCTTACTTCAGGATTTGAAGTATGAATAAAAGTCTTCCAGGCTAGTTGTATTAAATAAGATGATTTAAACAATATATCTGGCTCAAAGTGCAGATTCAACAAACAGCAGCTGTTCTGATATTTATCAGAGTGTGCTACAGAACACAACTTAAGATTTCTTCTTTTCCTGACCTCCAGTGGATTTTATGCATGCAATTAGTAGTTTGGTATTTGCATGAGGTTTTTAAGAGTACATTTTTTGTAATTTGCATTTTAATCTTTTCTGCTGAAATATTGCTCTTTATGTGGGAGAGAAAGAAGGAATTCAACTGTTTTTGTTTGCTATAGGGAAGTTGGATGATTCCCAAGCTTCTTCAGTAAAGAATAGGAAGTGTCTTCACAGTGGAGACTATGTCTGGGCATAAAGTCCCACCCTCTGTCAAGGGAGGAGGTATTGATAGCTGGTGGGGGAAAGAAGGCAGTTTTCCTTAAGAGTTTAACCCTACAGTCAACCAAACTTTAATGGAAGGGCCACACACACATTCAAGAATAAAGGCCTTTGCAATTGGGCTTAAAAGTTAAGAACATATGCTCATTCAGTCCCAGTCCAGGTGGATTGGTGCGCTCCCATTAGTTCAGGCACACTGTCTCAGTAGGTGGACCAGCCCCTCACGGTCCTAAC
>PVIU01034931.1:0-10848 GCA_004026605.1 Ondatra zibethicus | reverse complement strand
CTATTTCAAAAACCTGTACTCCACAAAATTGGAAAACTTAAAGGAAATGGACAACTTTCTGTATAAATATCACTTACCAAAATTAAATCAAGACCAGATAAGCAAATTAAACATACCTAGAACTGCTGAAGAAACAGAAACAGTCATCAAAAGTCTCCCAAACAAAAAAAGCCCAGGACCAGATGGTTTCAGCTCAGAATTCCACAAGACTTTCAAAGAGGAACTAATACCGATACTCCTCAAATTATTCCACACAATAGAAACAAGGGAACATTGCCAAACTCTTTTTATGAGGCTACAATTACCCTGATACCCAAACCACAGAAAGACAATACTAAGAAAGAGAATTACAGACCAATCTCACTCATGAACATTGATGCAAAAATACTAAATAAAATACTGGCAAATAGAATCCAAGAGCATATCAGAACCATCATCCACCATGATCAAGTCGGCTTCATCCTAGAGATGCAGGGATGAAAATCTCTCAACATAATCCACCATATAAACAAGATGAAAAATAAAAACCACATGATCTCATTAGATGCCGAAAAAGCATTTGACAAAATACAACATCCCTACATGATAAAAGTCTTTGAGAGAGCAGGGATAAAAGGAATATACCTAAACACAATTACGGTAATATACAGGAAGCCAACAGCCAACATCAAACTAAATGGAGAGAAACTCCCAGCGATTCCACTGAAATCAGGAACAAGACAAGGTTGTCCACTCTTTCCATACCTATTCAATATAGTTCTTGAGGTCCTAGCTAGAGCAATAAGACACCTAAGGGAGATCAAGGGGATACAAATTGGAAAAGAAGAAGCCAAACTCTCACTGTTTGCTGATGATATGATAGTTTACATAAGTGATCCCAAAAATTCTACCAAGGAACTTCTACAACCCACAACTTTCAGTAATGTAGCAAGATACAGGATTAACTCAAAAAAATCAGTAGCCCTCCTGTACACAGATAATAAAAAGGCTTGGGAAGAAATCAGAGAATCAACACCTTTTACAATACACGAAAAGTGGAAAGATCTCCCATGCTCTTGGATATTCTGAATTAACATAGTAAAAATGGCAATCTTGCCAAAAGCAATCTATAGATTCGATGCAATGCCCATCAAAATCCCAGCAAAATTCTTTAAAGACCTCAAAAGAACGGTACTCAACTTCATATGAAAAAGCAAAAAACCCAGAAGAGCCCAAACAATCCTGTACAATAAAAGAACTTCTGGAGGCATCACATTCCCTGACTTCAAACTCTACTACAGAGCTACAGTACTGAAAACAGCCTGGTACTGGCATAGGAACAGACAGGAGGACCAATGGAACCGAATAGAAGACCCGGATATCAATCCACACATCTTCGAACACCTGATATTTGATAAAGAAGCAAAAAATATCAAATGGAAAAAAGAAAGCATATTCAACAAGTGGTGCTGGCATAACTGGATATCAACATGTAGCAAAATGAAAATAGACCCATATCAATCACCATGCACAAAACTCAAGTCCAAATGGATCAAAGACCTCAACATAAAGCCAGCCACACTGAACCTTATAGAAGAGAAAGTGGGAAGTACACTTGAACGCATTGGCACAGGTAACCACTTCCTAAATATAACCCCTGCAGCACAAACACTGAGCGAAACAATTAATAAATGGGACCTCCTGAAACTGAAAAGCTTCTGTAAAGCAAAGGACACAGTCAACAAGACAAAATGACAACTTACAAAATACAAAAAGATCTTCACTAACCCCTCATCAGACAGAGGTCTGATCCCCAAAATATACAACACTCAAGGTATTGGTCACCAAAAGAACACTTAATCCAATACAAAAGTGGAGTACAGACCTAAACAGAGAACTCTCAACAGAGGAATCTAAAATGGCTGAAAGACACTTAAGGAAATGGTCAACATCCTTAGTCATCAGAGAAATGCAAATCAAAACAACTCTGAGATTCCATCTAACAGCTGTAAGAATGGCCAAGATCAAAAACAGTGACGACAGCTTTTGCTGGAGAGGTTATGGGGAAAAGGGAACACTTCTGCGTTGCTGGTGGGAATGTAAGCTGGTACAACCCCTCTGGATGTCAGTGTGATGATTTCTCAGAAAAGTAGGAAACAACCTTCCTCAAGACCCAGTAATACCACTTTTGGGTATATATCCAAAGGATGCTCAATCGTGCCACAAGGACATGTGCTCAACTATGTTCATAGCAGCTTTGTTTGTCATAGCCAGAACCTGGAAACAACCTAATTGCCCCTCGACCGAAGAATGGATAAGGAAAATGTGGTACATTTACACAATGGAGTATTACACAGCAGACAAAAAAAAATGACATCTTGAATTTTGCAGGAAAATGGATGGAGCTAGAAAACATTATTTTGAGTGAGGTAACCCAGACACAGAAAGACAATTATCAGATGTACTCACTCATAGGTGGTTTTTAAACATAAAGGAAAGAAAACCAGCCTACAAACCACAATCCCAGAGAACTTAGACAACAATGAGGACACTAAGAGAGACTTACATAGATCCAATCTACATGAAAACTAGAAAGTAGAAAAAGACAAGATCTCCTGAGTAAATTGGGAGCATGGGGACCTTGGGGGAGGTTTAAAGGGGGAAGAGAGAGGCGGGGAGGGGAGCAGAGAAAAATGTAGAGCTGAATAAAAATAAAAAAATAAATAATAAATAAATAGATCTAATAATAGTAACTTAATAGCCTTCCTGATAGCTCTAGAAAAAGCAAAGAAGCAAATTAAATCCAAGAGGAGTAGATGATAAGAAATATTAAACTGAGGGCTGGAATCAATAAAATAGAGAGAAAAAGAACAATACAAATAATCAAAGAAACAAAGAATTGTTTCTTTGAGAAAATAAAAAAGATGAACAAGCTCTTATCCAAACTAACTAAAGGGCAGAGACAGAATATCCAAATTAACAAAATCAGAAAGGGGGACATAACAACAGACAACAAGAAAATCCAGAGAATCATAAGGACATACTTTGAAAACCTGTATTCCACCAAACTGGAACAATCTGAAACAAATAAATATTAGTCTCAATGCATAACACCTATGAAAGTTAAATCAAGACCAGATAAACAATTTAAACAGACCTACAAGACCTAGTGAAATAGAGTTAATCATTAAAATTCTCCAGCCCTCCCCCCAAAATAGCCTAGGGTCAGATGGTTTTAGCTCAGAATTTTACCAGATCTGCAAAGAAAAGTTGATTCCAATATTCCTCAAGTCATTTCACAAAATAGAAACAGAAGAAACATTGCCCAATTCATTTTATGAGCCACAGTTACTCTGACACCCAAACCTCATAAAGACTCAAAGAATTAAGGACCAATTTATTTTATGAACATAAATGCAAAAATACTCAATAAATTACTTGCAAGCAGAATCCCCAAACACATCCAAAAGATCATCCACCATGACCTTTATTCCAGAGATGCAGGAATGGTTCAACAGATAAAAATCAGTAAATGTAATCCACCATATAAACAAACTGAAAAAAGCCCACATGATCATCTCATTAGATGCTGTAAAAGCATTCAATAAATCCAACACCCCTTCCTGATAAAAGTCCAGGAGAGATTATGGATACAAGACCCAAATCTAAACTAATCAGCAAGCCTATAGTCAACATCAAATTAAATGGAGAGAAACTCAAAGCAATTCCACTAAAATCAGGAACAAGAGAAGGTTGTCCACTCTCTCCATAGCTATCCAGCATAGTACTTGAAGTTCTAGCTAGAGCAATAAGACAACTGAAGGAGATCAAGGGTACATATATTCGAAAGGAAGAAGTCAAACGAAGTACCATTATTTGCAGATGACATGATAGTGTACATAAGTGACCCTAAACATTCCTCCAGAGAACTCCTACAACTCATAAACACTTTCGGCAAGGTGGCTAGATAGAAGATTAACTCAGAAAAATCAGTAGCCCTTCTTATATATAGATGACAAATATATTGAGAAAAAAATCAGGGAAACAACACACTTCACAATAGCCTCAAATACTATAAAATAATTCTAACCAAGCAAGTGAAAGACCTGTATGGCAAGAACTTTAAGTCTTTGAAGAAAGAAACTGAAAAAGATACCAAAAGATGGAAAGATCTCCCATGCTCATGGGGACTAACAGTAAAAATGGCCTACCAAAAGCAATCTGCAGATTCAATGCAATTCCTATCAAAATTCCAACACAATTCTCTACAGACCATGAAAGGACAATTCTCAACTTCATATGGAAAAACAAATGAAAAACTCAGGATAGCTAAATCACTATAAAACAGCAACAGTACTGCTGGATATTTTACCATTCCAGATTTCAAACTGTCCTACAGAGCCATACTTATAAAAAGTGCATGGTATCAGCATGAAACAGACATGTTGATCAATGGAATCAAATTGAAGATCCAGACATAAATCCATACACATATGGACATCTTATTTTTGAAAAAGAAGCCAGAAAAAGACACTTGAAAAAGACAGCGTCTTCTATATATGGTACTGGTCAAACTGCGTGGCCACATGTAGAAGAATGCAAAAAGATCCATACGTATCACCCTGCACAAAACTCAAGTCCAAGGGGATCAAAGAACTCAACATAAAACCAGACACACTGAACCTGATAGATGAGAAAGTGGGGAATATCCTTGAACACCTTGTCATAGGAAATGACTTCCTGAACAGAATATGGAGAGCCAGGCACGTAGAACAAGAATGGAACCTCATGAAATTGAAAAGTTTCTATAAGGCAAAGAACATGTCACCCAGACAAAGTGGCAGCCTACAGACTAGGAAAAGATTTTATTTTTTAACTAACTCCACATCCTATAGAGGACTAATATCCAAAAATATATAAGGAACTCTAGAAAATAGATATCAAAAAATCAAATAATTTAATTTGAAAATGGTGTACAGATCTAAACAGAGAATTCTCAACAGAAGAAACTCAAATGAGTAAGAAACACTTAGAGAAATGTCCAACATTCTTAGCCATCAGGGAATTTCAAATCAAAACTATTTGAGATTCCATGTTACACCTGTCAGAATGGCTAAAATCAGTAACACAAGTGATAGGTCATGCTGACGAGGATGTGGAACAAGGGTTAACACTCTGCTGTTAGAGTGCAAATTTGTACAGTCACTAAAGAAATCAGTATGGTGGTTTCTCAGAATATTGGGATTGATCTACTTCAAAATCCAGCTATACTACTCTTGGGTATATATCCAAAGGATGCTCCATCTTACCACAAGGACACTTGCTCAGCCATGTTTAGTGTGCCTTTTTCCATTTTAGCTACAAACTGAAAACACCTTAGTTTTTTTCTTGGCTGAAGAATGGATAAAGAAAATGTGGTACATTTATATAATGGAGTATTACCCAGATGTTAAAAAATGGCATCATTTGAGGGTGAGGAAAATGACATCAAGAAATTTACAGGCAAATGGATGTAACTAGAAAATGTCATTCTGAATGAGGTAACCCAGAAAGGTAATCCAGAAAGATAAATATGGTATATATTCACTATTAAGTGAATATTAGTAATTAAGTAAATGATAACTAAGTTACAATCTATAGAACTAGAGAGGTTAGGTAAAGAGAAGAGGTCTAGGGGGGAAGCATGGATCTTCTTGGGGGCGGAAATAGATTGTATGGGCAGACTGGGGGCAGGATGGTATAGGAGTTAGAGGATCTAGTTGGGGGAGGTGGGATGGAAAGAGAGAGTATAGGGAGAGACAGCTGGAATTGGTTGACCGTGGAGGGGTGGTGTGAAAACCTAGTGTAGTGGAAACTTCCTGGAGTCACTGAAGGTGATCCTTATAAGGACTAGTAATGGAGGATATGGGATCTCAACTGGCGATCTCTTGTCGCCAGGTGAGGCTTCCAGAGGTGGAACTGGGGTCATATTCAATTGAGTTATTGGCCAATGGGGTCTCATGGAAATTCCCAAATAACCCAGGCTACTGCTAAGAAAAAGGATTGCTCTCCACCACCCGACAGTGGGGCACCATTCCCAAGGACCACACCCACACAACTCATTCAACATGGAGAAATCGAGCTGGTACCTACATTGAGTCTAGCCCCTAAGTTCTAGTCTGTTTGGTGCAGGAAGGTACTCTGCAGATTACCGAAATAGAAACACAGACACCAACCCAGTCACTGAACCTTTGACCTACAATCTGTCATGCCCCAAAATATACTAGGGCAATGATGGCACAGAACTTGTAGAAGTATCCAACCAATGTCTGATTTGACTTAAGGCCCACTCCATGAGAAAAAACCTATATCCAACACTGTTTGGGGAAGCAAGAACCAGAGACTAGGTAGCCCGGAGACCTAGAGTAAAACCAAACACTACTGACCTTGAAACCTGGGTGTGGCCTTGACCTTAGTTCAGTTGAGGGAGGGTAAAAAGACAGGAAAGATTAAGAGGGAGTGGAAAGGGAAAGGAGCCCTGTTTTAGTTAGGGTTTCTTATTGCTGTGAAGAGACACCATGACCATGGCAACTCTTATAAAGGTTTTTATAACTCATATAAAACATTTAATTGGGATGGCCCACTTATAGCTGCTGAGGCTCAAGTCCATTGCCATCGTGACTGGGAGCATGGTGGCACATGGGTAGATGCCGAGCTGGAGCTGGCAGTCCTTGCATCTTGACTCAGAGATGACAGGAAGTCAACCGACAGACACACTGAGGGAAGGTTGGGCAAAAGAAACCTCAAACTCTACCCCCACAGTGACGTACTTCCTCCAACAAGGCACGCCACACCTCCTGATTAGTGCCACTTCTTTCGGGAGCCACTTTCTTTCAAACCACCACAAGCCTCTCAATCTGAAGTCTGGGTGAAATCTATTGCATGTGGGAGTCAAGAATTCCAGCACAGTTACCATCTGCTGAGAAGGTTGCCTGCATGGAGAAAATACTCCTTTTATATAGTAATCTTTCAAATAAGAATGGCAAAGGAAGAAGCAATGAACCTGCTTAAAGTAGAAGCACATATGACCTTTGAGTGTGTCCTTACTCCTTTCCCAGCTATAAACCTGAAGTTTTCTTGGAATTTCGTAAACAAGACAATACATTTTGTTTACAATAAGAGCATCTTAACTTTACCTTAAGTTCCCATGCATTTCTTGTGACCAAGGGTTTGAATTTCTCAGGTATAATTCTATCCAATACATATCAGGAACTATCTAATCATCTCATTGATGCTTTAATGTTCCTTAGCAAACACACACACAGAAAGAGAGAGAGAGAGAGAGAGAGAGAGAGAGAGAGAGAGAGAGAGAGAGAGAGAGTATGTGTGTAGACAAGAGTCAGTCTCAGTTATATTTTCTCAGGTGTCATTCATTTTCTTTAGGGAGAAAAAGTCTCTCACTGATCTGAGTCTTGTGGATTAGGCTGGACTTGTTGGCCAGTGAGGTTGGAGAAACCATCTACTTGTTTACCGCTCTCCAGTACTGACATTATGAACATGATCTTAGTCAATGAGATAATTGTCCACCTTCCACATGAGGATGGATCATGAGTTAAGCCCTGCTGAAGAAAAAATAGCAAGTTTCCCCAGAAAATAAGCATGTTGCTTGTTGAAAATTGTAAGAGGCCTAATACACAGTTTCTTTAATTCTTCTAGTTCCTTTTGGAGGCTTGTCAGTTTTATGCAACCGAGGTAGCAAAAAATTTGGAAAGATATGGAAGAAATCTTGATGTCAAAATCTTAATACATCACTCCCCAACTGTTGTTAAAAAATTACGTGTCAAACCAGGCGGTGGTGGTGCATACCTTCAATCCCATTACTCAGGAGGCAGAGCCAGGTGGATTTCTCTGAGTTTGAGGCCAGCCTGGTCTATAGAGTTAGTTCTAGAACATCTAGGGCTATTACACAGAGAAACCCTGTTTCGAAAAACAAAACAAACAAAAAAACCCAACAAAACCCAAACAAACAGAAAAGAAACCAAAACAAACCAAAAAACAAACAAAACAACAAAACCATGTCACTGTCACTTAGAGATTAAATACGATCAATGGGAGCATTTTGTTCATCTGTACTTGTGATTTGTCAAGGGGCTTGACTGACAAATCGTCTTCTTTCTTTGAGCATAATTTTGCAACAAATAGAAAAAGAAACTTATACCAACTTATTCCAGTAGCACAGAATATATGTCAGAAACCAATGTCTGCATAAAAGTGTTGATAAGACAACACTCTGAAATCTTGGCAGTCTATAATTTAACCCAATGGATATTCCAGGAATACCGAGGACTTCCCTTAGTGACCTGGAATGCTTTTTTAGGAATAGCTGCAAGAATTTTTTCTTTCGTTGAGTTGTCCTAGGATTCAAAACACTTGATTTCTACCTCAGGAAAGCAATCGCCAGCGTTTGCTAAAATCGTCGTCTTTGTGTGCACCCTTGATAATCGAAGACTTCTTCCTGTGAGATCAAGTCAACTTTTGAAATTGGGAAGAGTCTACATGAATATCTCACTTACACACCCACAAACGGGCCTGTCAATTTTCCTAAGGGAGGATTGGTTGGTGTGATGGTTTGAATAAAGGGGGTCCACATAAGCTCATATATTTGAGTGACTGGCTATCAGGGTGTGGCACTACTTGAAAAGAATTAGGAGGTATGGCCTTGTTGGAGTAGGTGTGGCCCAGTTGGAGAAAGTGTGCCACTGGGGGTGGGCTTTTGTGTTTCAGAAGCTCAAGCTAGGCCCATTATCTCTCTCTTCCTGCTGCCTATGAATCTGGATGTAGAACTCTTAGTCACTTCTCCAGCACCATGTCTACCTGAATGCTGCCATGATAGGGATATCATGACAATGAACTAAACCTCTGAAAATGTAAGCCAGCCCCAATTAAGTGCTTTCCTTGATAAGAGGTGCTGTGGTCATGGTGTCTCTTCACAGCAATAGAACATTGACTAAGACAATTGGTATCAGTTCTTTTTGTTCCCATGACCCATAGGATGACATAGAAGTAGGCCCAGGTAGATTCTATACACATGGGCCAAGCTATATTCTGCCATACTGTGTCAAATCTGAGGTACCCAGGGCTTAAGATTTCCCACAACTTCAAGCACATCTGCCTGTGATGGTTAGCACTGACTAGCAACTTGACAGGGTCTAGAATCACCTAGGAGACAAACCTTTGGGTATGTGAGGGAGTTTCTTTTTTTTCATCGTGTATGTGTGGTGTAGAGTGGTGTGTGTGTGTGTGTGTGTGTGTGTGTGTGTGTGTGTGTGTGTGTGTGTGTGTGTGTGAGCATAAGCATCCATGTACATGCCAAGACCAGAGGAAGATGTTGGGTATTCTCCTTTCTTTCTGTATGCTTTATTCTCTTGAAGACCTGAGGCTGTTTTTTTTTTCATTAGGTGCGAGCCAGAGAGTTCCAAGGATTCATCTGTGTTTGCCCCTAGTGATGGGGTCACATATGTACAGGGCTACTCCCTGTGTTCTTTTTTATTTATTTTTTATTGCTTTATAAATAATACCATTCAAAATTTCCACTTCCTCCCTCCTCTGAGGGAGTTTCTTGATTGGGTGAATTGAAACAGGAAGACCTATATTAACTATGGGCAGTACAATTCTCCTGTACTGGGATATGGTAACTACAAAGAAGAAAGGGAGCTGAGTACCAACTCTCTCTCTCTCTCTTTCCTCCCTCTCCATTTCCTGATCATAGGTACAAAGCTGCCTCAAGCCCCCACCACCATGCCTTCCACACCACCATGGACTGTACTCTCAAATTGTGAAATGAAATGAACCTTTCCTTCCTTAAGTTTCTTTTGCCATAGAAACCAGAAAAGTAATAAGTACACAGCTCAACCTCTGCCCCGAGGGAGAGATTTTATTAGGAATTTTCCCTCAGAGAAAGAAGACATCTCTAATTTTCAAGGTGATAAACAAACACAGCTGGAAAGACAATATGAACCGAAGGTTGACAAATCTGTGTCTAAAAGATTACAGCCATATACGAGACCTATGAAGAACTGTCTCCACAAACCACCATTTGTGCCGTGTAACTGCTCAGATGACCCCTCCCTAAAACACTACTCACTTGCTACTCCTTCTGTTTTATTTTTCTGCATAGCATCTATCATATCCAAATATCACATTACAGAGTTAGTTTTTCAGAACTGGGTGTGTTTTTCCAACAAATCCATCATAAACAAGCCCCTAAAAGATCAAGTTGATACTTCCGTTGGAAATAAGGGTAATTGCAGTTACCTGTTCAGAAGAACAAAGGGTTTCTGGTTGTTAAACTACTGCCTCTCAGTTCTTTTTTTTTTATTTTTTAATTTTTTTTACATTGTTTTGTTTTATTTTTTCCATTCAAGAACATAATTAAAGAAATAAAATTTTTAACTTTCTTCCCCTTCTCCCGGTCCCCTCCTACTACCCCTCCACCCCTCCTCCCTCCCCCTTCTTCCTTGAAAGAGGGCATGGTGCCCTGCCCTGTTGGAAGTGCAAGGCCCGCCCCCATCCCTCCCGGCCTAGGAAGGAGTGCATTCAAAAGGACTCGGTTCTCAAAAAGATAATACATGCAGAAGAAATAGGTCCTGGTGTCATTGTTGATGGGTTCTCCATCTGCCAACTTTCGCCGCCCACATTCAGAGAGTCTGGTTTGATCATATGCTCATTCAGTCCCAGGCCAGGTGGATTGGTGCGCTCCCATTAGTTCAGGCACACTGTCTCAGTAGGTGGACCAGCCCCTCATGGTCCTAACTTCCTAACTCATCTTCTCCCACCTTCTGCTCTTCACCTGCACCTTGGGGGCTCAATCCATTGCTCTGATGTGAATGT
>PVIU01034930.1:0-10849 GCA_004026605.1 Ondatra zibethicus | reverse complement strand
GGTGGTGGTGGTGGTGGTGGTGGTGGTGGTGGAATCCCTTGTGCAGCAGCTAGGTATATAAGGATTTCCCCAAAGTTGAATAAACGGCATTCGGCTGATCTCCTTTCGAATGACCCAGGAATCTTGTGTGTTCTTTCAATCTCCAGGCCCTTTCCCAGCTCGCATATGGTACAGTGGCGCACAAACTGTACCGAGAGGGTAACACAGAATCGGGTGTTACACCTACAATAGTATACAACCAAGAAAGGTGCAAATTGGGGCTGACGGGCAGATATCAACACTAACCCGCAACCCCTAATGAAGCTGACGGGTGAGCAGGGACCCGAGAGCCAGGCTGGCTGGGGCCTGCTGCCCTGATGTCACCAGGAAGCCCACACAGTCCTGTTGAGGAGGTTGCTGACTACGCAAGTAATCAGGAGAGGGTGGTGCCAGCACTGGAGACAGGCCCCCGGCAGGGACAGTCTGTGTGTTCTGTCACACAGAAGTCACCTGAGTGTCCATGAGCATCCACGAGGGCCTTTTCCTCTTAGACCCAGCAGCACTCTGGCAAGTGGCAGGATGCGGGTCACAGGGCAGGGTTTGCTCAGAGCCTCTGGAAGGGCGGCACAGCCCTGGCGCCTCCTGTCACCTTGCTGGGGTTGTTCTGGTTGGAGCTTCGCGTGTGACTTCTCTGAGTGTCATTTTCCTTCCTCCCTACAGGGGCTGCCAAAGCCCGGGCCAAGATTTCAGAGGGACTGCCAACTACTACAACTAGGTTCTCAGGCTTCAGTCTGAGATGGTTCGAGGCCCAGGAACCCCTACTGTACCTCCCGCTGACGTTCCAAGCCATGGGACGTCTCTGCCCTGTAACCTTCTGGAATCCAGGTCCACTCTCCTCCCCTACCCTACACTGGTAGGCCCCACTAGAGGGCAGGCTGTGAGGACTGGAGGTGCTCTGTGCAATAGGTGTGCACTGGACACCAGCCTGACATGATTACCCGGCAGAGATGAGTGGCATAAAAACTCCTTACGCAAGGACTCAAGGAGGCATTTCTTTGCTGTCCTGTACATGGCAGCCTAGAGATGCCCTCTGCGTGCATCACCCGGAAAACAGCCAATGAGGGCCGTAGCCACCTGCAGCTGCCAGTGGCACCAAAGACAACCACTGAGAAGGTAGTAGGCCATGGGCCAGGCTAAGGGGGTGGGAAAGACACTGAGGGCATGAACACTGACCTCTAGGGTTTTACCAGCCCTAGCTGTGGCATTGAAATGACAGAACAAGAAAAGATTCCTGTCCAGGACACAGCGCCCTGAGGGTTCCAGGCTGCACCGACCCTGGGGGGTCCTCTCCTCCCCAGACAGCAGGGACACCGCCCTCCCCAGCAGAGTCTCCCAGGCTTATCTCAGGGCTCCTAACGGGAAAAGGAGGTATTTACAAGGGGTCAAGTCCGCCCTGGCTGCTGGCCAGCTCACATCCTTCACAGAGGGCAAGTGTTGTTTTCAGACTTCCATACTCTGTGGAGCTGAACAAATGCACTCCTGGTGGAAACAGAGAGGAGGCAAGTTAGCCTGGCTCAGAGCGGGAGAGCCAGCCTGGCCCGGCTTAAAGCTATGAATAAATACACACGGAAGGAGTGTGTGAGACCAGGGAAGAACAGTTGTCTAGATGTACAGAGTCCTTGTTCCATCTCCCTGAGCTGAATAAATAAATGAGTATTTCCCCCTAAACCTGACATCAAACGGATCCCACACACACGGGCCCTGTGTCCTGTTATGTGAGGGGACTCAGAACTGACAACACCGGAGTCTATGACTCACCTGGTCACCAAACAGGAGCAAATCCTCCGGAAATTGTCTGCGTGCGTGTGTGTGTGTGTGTGTGTGTGTGTGTGTGTGTGTGTGTGTGCACGCGCGTGCGTGCGTGCGTGCGTGTGTGTGCGTGCGTGTGTGCGTGTGTGTGTGTGTCTGCGTGTGTGTGTGTGTGTGTGCACGCGCGTGCGTGCGTGCGTGCGTGTGTGTGCGTGCGTGTGTGCGTGTGTGTGTGTGTCTGCGTGTGTGTGTGTGTGTGTGTATGTGTGTGTGTGTGTGTGTGTGTGTGTGTGTAATTTCATATGGTTGGGGGTGTGCGGGTTAGTGCATAGAGAGTTTGCCAAGCCTGATGACCTGAGTCTGATGCTTGGAAGAAAAGAACTGACTCCAGAAAATTGTCCTCTGACCTGCACGTGTGGGTCATGGTGTGTGCGAGCACACACACGTGCACAAACCACAAACATTCATATACATAGATGTAAAATTAAAAAAAATAGATTGATCAGTAGAGGCAGTGAGGTCATGGGTCAGTTATGACTTTCAAATACAGGGAAGAGATAAAAATATAAAATAATTAAGTGTGGCTGAATGTCAAGGTCATTTAAGGGGTATAAAATGATGAAAGCACTGCCAAGTGGGAAGGTTAGGTGGAAAGGGGTCCTCTAGCCCCCAGATTCCCAAAAGCTTTCCGTGTACCATACACTAGCAGGGACTTGTACCCCATCCTGGAAAGTGCACGGTGGGAGGCCTTGCAAGGCTCAAGGGTCCCCCAGAGTCTCTGCATCTCTGTTCTGGCCCCACTCCCCAGCTGCTCTGCTAGTGTGTGAGGCAATCCCAGAACAGAGTGAGTGAGCTTGCTGGCCCTGCAGGCTCCACAGGCATTCCGCATCATTCCATTGTGTGGCCCAGCCCTTCTCTCGACACTTCTCAGCATTGTTCGGCTCTTGGCCCTCCATCCCCCAGAACCATGCCGCTGTGGATGCCCATAAAACACAGAGGCCCTCACCTTCCTGTTTTTCCAGTCCTGGCTCCCTCAGGATGTGCTTCACCTCAGAGCTTTGCTCAGGTTCCCAGGCATCTCTGAGTGCGCAGCTCCCAGATCTGCAGCTGCCCAGAGCGTGAGTCTAGGGATGGCCTTGAACTGTGAGTGTATGGGTGTCCAGAGAATTTTCTGGAACTTATGTAGCTAAGTATCCTCTCTTCTGCTTGCATTCTCATATAGCAACTATTTAAGGAATGCAGCCCCATACATAGGCTCCCATCTTCAGAGATAAGACTTTGAGGGGTGTCCCAGGCAGCTAATGCTATATAACAAAGCACCCCGAAACTTAGAGCCTTAACTCAACAATCATTTGTATTGGCTGTGTTCATCTGCTGAGAACACTGGACCAGAATGCCAGTCCTATGCCAGCCCCCACTCCTGAGGGACTTATATTATAGAATTTTATTCTGTCAAAGATCTGGAGTCCAAACATCTGACACAGAGGTATCCACTCGGCTGGTTCGTTCTTGGAGTGGGAAGGAGAAACAGTTTGAGCCCCTCCTCATATTCTGTCTGCTCTGGCGCTGGGTTCTGTTTCTTGCAGACCTGTCTTCCCAGCCTCTGCCTTTATCTCTCCGCGGTGCTCTCCCTATGCCTCCTTCTTGCCGAGTTCCAGCTCACCCTCATGGCCTCTCATTTACTCTGCTGTGGCCCCAACAAAACACGGTGATCAGAAGAACTTAGGGAAGGGAGGATTTATTTGAGCTTAGGTTCTAGGGGGCTGAGTCCATCGCAGCAGGGGGACATGGCAACCAGCAGCAGGTGTGGTAGATGGAGCAGGAAGCTGGGAGCACACATTCGCAATGGTAAGAATGATGCTGAGGATGCAAGCTTGGAGTGGGGTGAAGCTATATACTCTCAAAGTCCATCTCCAGTGATGTGCTTCCTCCAGCAAGGCTGTACCACCAACTAGGGAACAAAGCATTCAACCAGCCAAGATGATGGGGGTCATTCTCACGCAAACCACCACAATCTCCTTTAACTTGAGCCTCTATAAAGACCCCATTGCTGAATAAATTCACCCAGCATGGGTTGTGACCCGCATCCTATTTATATGAAGGGTTCACGAGTGTGCCCCTAGCCTCTCCTCTGGGTCCGGTGGTTGCCACGGTGGATTTAAGGTCCCACACTCCTTGGGATGTCTGAGCCCATCAAACCTAGCCACGAACCACATTGTGACACAGTTACTCAGTGCCACAGCTGACCCTCTTTCTCACCCAGAATGGATATCTCCATGCCGCAGTGCACCCCAGGGATGCAGAGGCTAGATGTGTGGGAAAGCCCCTCCCTGTGCACCCGCTGTTGCGGTCAGGGTACACATACCTGCTACCACACAGCACTGCAGGGAGTGTCAATGAGTATCCTAGAGCCGCGGTGGCAACCTGAAGACCACCCTTTCAGGGACAAAGCAGATAACCTATAGGGGTGACTGGCTGAGCACAGGGAAACTGGGAACATGCAACTGGTGCCTCCCCGGAAGAAGGAGGAGCCTGAACTTGTACTCTCAGGGCAGATTCTCACGGGACTCCCCCCAGGCTCACTCCCGTCACACCTAAGCATTTCTGAGACCCAGTGCCTCCTCCTGTCAATATGCGTGTTCAACGTCACAATCTTCATTTCCCTCTGTGTGACAAAAATGCTTATCAGACTGACAAAAGAATATGGGAACTTGTAGACTCCAAACCTGTGCGGAGACATCGCGCTTGAGATGTCCAACGCTTCGGGCTGAGGAAACGGCCTGCAGGATCAGATCTGAACACAAACTGACCACTGTAGAGCCTTCGCTCTGGGACACTGGTTTCCTCCATGGACTTCCTCACTTTGAGCACAGGTGTGCCCCTCCTACACAGACGGAGAAGCAGGAGACCCAGCTCCTCAAAGGGTGTTTGGGTATTTGCAGTGCGCCTTCAAACTCAGCTGTTTTATGGCAACAACGACTTCAAAACCAGAGAGGCTTGGAATCAAAGGCTTCCTGCTATAAATTCCCCTCGATACCTGAGGTACTGAGTGGCTGGAAGAGCTGATGAAAACTGAAATTGCTCCAAAAATAGTCTGGGGAAGGATGGGGTGGGGGAGTGACCTTGGAAGATCTGGGGGAACTACCTTGTATTTGCCAGAGTTTTGAAGACGTTTGAGGCATCTTATTTTTGTTATTCTAAAATCCTTAGCTTTAAAAAAAACTTATTTTTTAATCTGGCTGCAGAAGTGGGCATTGAATGGCTGGTAAGATGGCTCAGGATAGCTCAGTTAATGTGTTTGCAGCCAAGCCTGGGACCCAAGTTCAATCCTCAGAACCCGCCTGGTGGAAAGAGAGAACCAACTCATGCAAGTTGTCCTCTGACCTCCACTCATGGGCCATGGCACATGTGTGTGCACACACATGACACACAAAACAAATAGAATGTGATTTATTTATTTAGGTTTTTTGCGACAGAGTTTCTCTGTGTAATGGCCCTAGCTATCCTGGAACTAGCTCTTGTAGACCAGGCTGGCCTCAAACTCACAGAGATCCACCTGCTTCTGCCTCCCTAGTGCTGGGATTAAAGGCGTGCGCCACCACCGCCCGACAGAATATGTTTTTTCCGAAAGTGGACATGTAAGACAGGACTTGGAAACAAGCGATGGGGCCAGGGACCAACAGTGTTGAAGACCATTTCAAAAGCAGAGGGTGACGTGATTGGGACCTGCGCTTCCACGACTTTGATGAAGGCAGGACAGTTCCCAGCCAGGCCCACACCATCCTTCTCGCTGAACCATCCTCTTCCTCCCTTCAAGATCGACTGACCCTCTGGGTCTCAG
Organism: Ondatra zibethicus; assembly: GCA_004026605.1. NCBI lineage: Eukaryota > Metazoa > Chordata > Mammalia > Rodentia > Cricetidae > Ondatra > Ondatra zibethicus. The sequence goes on along the minus strand of PVIU01034930.1, from coordinate 5,220 downwards.
TTGCATTGAGAGAGCCCAGCGCTGAGGTGGCACGGTACCTTCACTGCTGTTTCCATGGTGGCATGTGTCTGGTAGCTGAATATCCTCTATGTCCTTGCTCAGCTAGGCACAGTCACCAATATTCATCATTTCAGCTGTCCCAACGAGTGGGACTTTATCTCACTGTGGCCTCTTTCCTTTTATTTCTTCAGGGATATGTATGCTTGCATGTGTTTGGGCAGGCACATGTGTGCACTTGTGTGTGGAGGTCAGAAGTTGATGTCATGAGGCAGGATCTTTTACTTGACCCCAGAGTTCCCTAACTCAGTTGGTTGCTAGCCAGCTTGCCCTGAGGATCTCCGTCTCCCCTTTCCAAGTGCTGGGATTAGGGGCAGGCTACCACAGCTACCCAGCTTTTGCATGGCTGTTTTGATCCAAACTCCATTCCTTAGGTCTGCCTGCCAAGTGTTTACCTGCTGGCCCTTGCTAGGGTTTCAGTGTGCACCTCTCAGCATGAGGTGAGGTTTACTGTCCTCACCCTTGACTCAGGATGCCTTTGGCAGGGGGAACCCATCAAAGCCAGCTGTTGCACACCGCTGGGATATCTTACAGCTCTTCTTCCCCAGGGTTTGGTGCTCCACCGCGGAGACTTGGCTCTGGTGGCTGGGGCTAGAGAATATACCATTTCAAGGGATGGCTCATCAGAGGTAAATGCAAATGCCTGCCGGGGTGTGAGCCTGTGTTTATCTGATGCCCAAAACCACACTGAAACCCGAGTGCCCCCACCGACCCTCCTATGCTGCAGGCACCAGATGTTTGGAGTGGGGTAGCTGCATCTGCTTGCTGAGCTGAGCATTCCCGTTGTCAGTCTCTTCCAGTTAAGAGACCCCTTATAGCTCACATGCCCACCAGGAAAGGCCAGCCTCATGGGAGCCCGATCCCGTTTATCCTGGGACAAAGATGAGTCTAGAAAAGAATACAGGTAGCAACAGGCCTGCTGAGCAATGGTATCCAAGGACACATCATATACTTTTCCTCCACTGAGTGGGGACTTTGAATGACACTGTTAAAGAGACTGCCCCTAGGAGTGTAGACTTTGAATGACAGTATTAAAGGGTCAGTGTGATTAAAGCAAGCCAGGCACAGAGGGAGCAGTGTAGAGCTGGCCGGGGCTATGCATGGCTTCTCAACGTGGCCTGTGCAGCGAGGACGGGATTTCACCGACCTGCTTTACGGCTCCCCTAAGTAACATTATCTTGTTAAAGACATTAACCTCAGGCCTTGGCTGTTACATATTTAGTTTTATTGTTTTCTCATCCTGGGGAGAGACCCTGTAGGAGACACTCCTCAGCGAGAAAAGGGTCGCGGGTCAAGAAAACATTGAATGTCAAGGTGGCCAAACGGCTGCTTGGGGAACGTGGGCCAAGTGCAAAGAACAGGCAGTGCTGCTCCTCACGGTCTGTTTTATGATCTAAAAGAAATCTATGAAATACCAAACGTTAATAACCCTTTCATAGCTCTGCCCAACGTGACACAGCTGTGAGAGAATGCTCCTGAGCTCGAGCGCGGACGAGGCAGGGAAAGGCTGTCATCCTGCCCCGTGGGGTTGAGGCCACCCCAGCTGGAGCAGGTCTTCAGAATGGGGAAACCCATCTGCCTTGGCACCCCACAATCCCCAGAAACAGCGGCAGGACCTGCCACTCCAACCACACGGGAAATGACTTTCATTCTGACTGGGTCTACGGGGTGGGTTTGGGGGAAGCACACCTCTGTTGCCAGAGCCTGGGCTTACGGTCTCAGCTTGTCTAAGATGTGGGATCTCTCTATCTGGAGAGAAGACTCCAGGTAACTCAGCCACAGTTGGAGTTATGGATGGTTATAAGTCACCTGACATGGGTACAGGGAACCGAACTCTGGCTCCTGAGCTCTTAGCTCTTGACTGTCACTCTAGCTCATGAATCTCATTCTTTCTAGATCTCACCCATTCCTCGCTTGATAAAAATCACCACCAAGAATGACTTAGGAACACCCCATGCTTCTTGTTGCCAGCGCTCTCTCATCTTCAGGGCCCGGTTGCATGGGTGTCAGGATCTACACAAGGAAACTGGACTGGCCAGGAACCTTGGACATCAGTACCATACCAGACCCACGTTCTTTCCACGTACCACATTGTTTTGGCTTGTTCACCCTCAAGATTGGCCCACAGTCTCTGAGACCAGAAGTGAGTGACAGAAGGGAGGTGTGTTCATGGTGGAGCCAGGACTCCTCTCTGAGGTTCCTGACTGGATGATCCTGGGCCTGCCTGGTCTGCCTCGCTCTGGCTAAGCAGGAATGTCCTGTGAGTTCCTGACCATCCTGCATGATGTCATTTTGTCAACTTGACACAAGTCTTCTGGAGCCCCAGGATGTCCGAACATCGATTAGCCTGGGAATGGATGAGATCTAGAAAGAATGAGATTTCTTACTACTCCCTGCACTAATAATTTGGAAGTGCAAACATGTAGCAAGCTTTCCTGAGAGGTCTGCACAGAATCCTGCTTCTCCATCTTTCCCCTCCTCCTCCTTCCTTCCTTTGTAGGCACAGTGGACCACTGGCTCAGCTTCCTAAAATAACCAGAATATTCTAACTTGGAATATCATCTGAGTTTTAGTGGCTAAAAAGCCTCTGAAACACCAGAGTCTTAATTCAGTAGGTCTTTTCAAAACCCTGTCTACCCTGAACCCTGCTCTTCAAAGTATAGATTTGTTCAACGAGCGTTTCTGGAAGTCTATGTAGTAATATCTACCAAGTTTGAATAAACAGCAACTTGGCTTCCCCGAGGTTAGGGATTACGGAGAGGAAATAATTAAGGATGTGTGTGGACTTGACCATGAGATGCTCACTGCAGTGATGTTTATCTAGATGTCGGTCAGTAAGCCATGCCAGCAGCTCTGAGGCAGGGCCCTAAACTGCAGGGGGATTCCATTCAGAGAATGGAAATGCAGCCAGGACAGCGCGTCTGGAAAAGGGTGGGGGTTTAGGGGTGGAGCTCAGCAGCAAAGCCTCTGTTCAGTTTAATCCCAGTGACACAATAGGGGAGGGAGGGAGGGAGGGGGAAAAAGGAAGGAGGGAGGGAGGGAGAGAAAGAAGGGAGGGAGGGAGAGAAAGGAGAGAGGGAGGGAGGAAGAGAAAGGAAGGAGGGAAGAAATGGAGGGAGAGAAAAGAGGGAGAAAAGGAGGAAGGGAGGGAAGGAGAGAGGGAAGGAGAGAAAGGAGGGAAGGGAGGGAGGGAGAGGAGGAGGGAGGGAGGAAGAGAGGGAGGGAGGGAAGGGAGGGAGGCCATCTCATAATGCAAGATACAGTCAGTCCAGCTTCAAAAGTCCCCAGAGTCTAACAGTTTCACCACCATCTAAAAGTCCAAAGTCTCCTCTGATGCCCACAGTAATCTCTTAGCAGTGGAGCCTATGACATGGAAGACAAGCTCGACAGCAATCACTCCCATCCCATGAGGAATGGGGGCAGAGTAGAGGAGGACCAGACCAGAACAACACCAAGACCCAGCAGGACAAACACCAAATCATGCTGTTCCATGTCTGGCACCTGGGAATCCTGAGTCGTCTGAATTCCGGCAGCTTTGAGTGGCTCCGCCTGCAGCACAGGCCAGCTCCACTGGTGACAGGGAAGCTCTCCTTGATGGACACCCATGGTCCCAGCATTTCCAGCATCATCTTTGGGCACCTCTTCTCTAGTCCCCCTGAAGAGCTGGAGGCTTTCCTTTACAGGCACTAATCTCTCTAACAGTTACTGCCGCTTTCCCTACAACCGCCTCGTCTGCTCCCTGCTTCCTTCCTGGACAAGCTGCCTTCGCGGTTCACTTGTTTTTGTTTGTTGTTGGCTTTGCTTTTTATCTTTCTGCTCTGCCTCTCACTGTGATGTTAACTAAGAGCAGCCAGCAGTAACCGCGCCACACCCTGGATGCCCCTGCTACCCCACCCCACCCATCTTGACATTTCCTGCACCTGAAGAAATGAGCTCATCACTTTAAAAACTCGGGCTTGATCAAATGTTGAGGACACAGGTAGAATGTAGCCAGGTTCTTTGCAAAAGGGAACCTGCATGACCTCTAGCTCAGTTCCCAAGAGAGTCCTTGTTCCTCAGAAGCCTCACCAGCCAGGTCTCTATTCCCCACAGTATTGTCTTCCAAGACCCCACCAGCACGGTCCACAAGGCTCTGCTGGGTTCCTTTAACCCATAGCTCCAGACACGTCCACGCTCCTCCAAGGACCCAGACTCAAATTTATAGTGGCAACAGCCCACTCCTTGGTGCCAATTGACAGACGCCATGCAAGGAAAGGGGGCTTGTATCTTGACGCACAGTGGAGAGCGCGACCGGAAGTACTGCGGCAGGCTCGCATGAGGCAGCTGGTCACACTGTGTCTGCAGTCACGAAGCAGAGAGGTGACTGCCCGTGCTCAGCTGGCTTTCTTCTTATCCTTGAACGAAGTTTGGCACCAGTCCATAAGGCGGTGCCACTCACACTGAGGGCGGGTCCTTCCTCCCCAGTTAAGCTTCCATGGTAACGTCCTCACACGCACCTAGAGGTGTGCCTCTCAGGTAAATTTAAATCCTGGCAAGTTGACAGTGAAGACGAATCAGCACATATATATTTTCTTACAAGGGCTTAAAGTATTCTAGATAGTGTCAAGGCCTAGGAGTAGTCACCAGCGGGCCACTGCACAGGGGCTGGGGCAAGGGACATGACATGAGTGGACAGATGTGTTTTTCTTTTTTTAATCATTTTTATTTTCTTAAGAGCAGGCAAAACCCCTGTGAGGCATTCAGGTGGGTTGTGTCTCTGGCCATGTCTTTACGTGGATTAAGTGTGTTTCCCTGTAGTCGGTTTCTTCACATGGATGAAGTGTGTGTTTCCCTGCAGTCGGTTTGGCTTGTCAACCTTCTTTCCCCATCTGCCAGAAAGCACCAGGCTTTCTGTCCTATGTGACTTTCAGCATCACCGTCCTCTGTGGGTGCTGTTCCTCACCCGGACAGGTTACCTAGACAAGAGCTGCAGCCCCTCCCTCCAGTACAGCTTGAGCTATCAGTCCTTGGGGAAGTCAGGAGTTGAGAAGTCCCAGCCTCAGCAGAGTACAAACTGCAGCAGGGCAGGATAGGGAGGGTGCTGACCCCAGATGCGGCAGTGGAGCCAGCAGCAGGCAAATTCCACCACTACCACCACCCCACCCCCACCCCCACCCCCACCCC
>PVIU01034929.1:0-10923 GCA_004026605.1 Ondatra zibethicus | reverse complement strand
TGGATGCGTGGATGGATGGGTGGATGGATGGATGGATGGATGGATGGGTGGATGGGTGCGTGGATGGATGGATGGGTGCGTGGATGGATGGGTGGGTGGGTGGATGGATGGATGGATGGATGGATGGATGGATGGGTGGATGGGTGTGTGGATGGATGGATGGGTGTGTGAATGCATGGATGGATGTAGTTGAGTTTGTGGGTGGGTGGATGGATGATGGAGGGATGGTGTGGTTGAGTTGGTGGGTGGATGGACAGATAAGCATGTATGGATGGTGAGTAGAAGGATGGGTGTTGAGGTGGATGGTTAAATGAGTGAACAGGTGTCTAGGAACACAGATAAAGGCAACGTGGGTGATGGTGACTGAGAGTGAGATTGGTATCATGTGTGTCTGTTGGGTATCACCACACCTCTTATCTGCTTTCCTACTAAAAGGGAAAGATAAAATGCAGCCCTGAGAAGCCTACATTAAATGTTATCTATGGAAAAGCCTCAGTCAAAGGCTTTCTTGGGGTCCCAGACCACACAGAATGGAGGGATCGTCATCAACAAAGTGAAGCAGCTCAGCAGCATCAGCACTATGGCAGAGTGTGAGGCCCTCTTGGCCACTTGGATGCTGACCAAGGACTCTATCTACCCCTAAGATACTTACCTTGTCGATGAAGGAGGCAAACTTGTTGTTGAGAGTCTTGATCTGCTCACGCTCCTGGGTCTTGATCCTCTGAATTTCAGGGTCTACCTCCAGGTGTAGGGGTTCCAGGAGGCTCTGGTTAATAGTCACCTCATGAATACCCCCAGGAGGATAAGACGGACCGAATCCCCCAAACCCAAAATTGCTAGCACCAAATCCAGCACCCCCAAAGCCACCTCCAAATCTGCCACCACCTCCAAAGCCACCACCCCCAAAACTTCTTCCTGCTCCAAATCCTCCTGCTCCTCCCCCGGGGCAGAAACCACTGGCGCTTCTCCCTACTAGGCTCCCAAAGATGCTTTTACTGCCGCCCAGATTGTAGAGACTCCTGGAGCTAAACCCCCCTGCATAACCACCGCCACTGCACCTCCCCCGTGACTGGCACACAGATCCCACAGCCTGTCGCCCACCGCCAAAGCCTGAGGAGGACCTGCTGCTGTAGGCCCTCCTGCTCCTCGAGCTAAAAGCAGACTGAGAGCTAAACCTGTGACTCATGGTTGCTAGGGCAACCAGAGGTAGAAAGCAAGGGCCCAACTGGAAGGAGGCAGAAAGCAGGGAGGGAAGGAGCTGTGTCTCCCTTGCAAAGGCTCTGGCTCAGTCCCTATATATATACACACACCTGCTGGGCTGGGTACCTGGGAGGGGAATATTTGCCAGCAGCATCTACTTAAAAACTTCACACCTATCTGTTGCTGAAATTACACTGCAGACAAACTCCCCCAACTTGATCATTTATCATTTATCTCTTACTGTGGAGAGATCGAAGGGCAGCAATCTCTCAGGATCTCAGTGTTGGAAACTCCTGTGGAGTTACTCCTCAAATCTCACACTGATCTTTTCCTAAGAAACACCACTGAGTTGTTTGTTTTGGGGTGTGCCTGAGAGATCTGGGATAAAACTACAGAATGTCTAATAACCTTGGGACCACAGCTGGGGTGAGAGCAGAGACACGCGCTTTAACAGGGCTGTCCCTGTCCGCAAAAGTTTTTTTTGTTGTTGTTGTTTCCCATCGTTTTTGTGTGTCAACAAATACTTTGTGAGCATCCCCCTGTAATATCTCCTAGACTCAAAGGCAAATTATGCCAAACTATCTTCTTCTCTTCTAGTATTTCTAAACTGACACTGGCAATGTTTTTGTAAAAAAAACAAAAGGAATAGTTATTCTTTAAGGGATATGTAAAGACCACAGTTTTTTTATTTTATTGTTTTTATTGAGCTATATACTTTTCTCCACTCCCCTCCCTTTCTCTCCCCTCCCCTTCTACCCTCTGCCATGGTCCCCATGCTCCCAATTTGCTCAGGAGGTCTTGAGCAAATTTTTCTACATTCCATGTAGATTAGATCCATGTATGTCGCTCTTAGGGTCCTCATTGTTGTCTAGGTTCCCTGAGATTGTGAATTGTAGGCTGTTTTTCTTTGCTTTATGACTAAAAACCACTTACAAGTGAGTACATGTGATATTTGTCTTTCTGGGTCTGAGTTACCTCATTCAATATGATGTTTTCTAGATCTATCCATTTGCCGGCAAATTTCAAGCTGTCATTATATTTTTCTGCTGTGTACTACTGCATTGTGTAAATGTACATTTTCCTTATCCATTCTTCGGTAGAGGGGCATTTAGGTTGCTTCCAGGTTCTGGCTATGACTAACAGTACTGCTATGAACATCACGGTTTAGGTTTAGTATTATTATTTTTTATTTGCTCAGCATAAAATTGCCCTCCTAGTAAAAAGTAGCAATAATAACAGTAAGTTCCTCAAGGGTTATTCTCAAATTCTGTATTTATTAGAGAACAGCAGTGAAAGAATCATGGCCTGTGTGCATTCTCTGAGGACTGTCCCCAGTAGGAGGCCTAGCGAGACATTCAGTAAGTATATTTGTGTCATCTGACAAATAGCTGGTGGATTGCATCCAAAATGCACGAAAATGTCTTAAACATGAAGAGAAAGAATAAATGCCCAGTTTCAGGAAAAAAGATTGGGTAATGATTTCTCCACAGGGACACAATTATTTAAACCCTCAAGGAAGTGTAGCAGGACCAGAAAAGGTCATGATATAATAAATGTTATGGAGGCCTGCGGGGCTCAAAAGTCACAAGGAACGTGAATCACTCAGGCAGTTCATGGGACACTTTCTCCTAGAATTTAAATGCCCTTTTTCTATGTGTTAATGCCATAAATAATTTTTTTGCAATAGTTGGGGCTGACTCCCAAGAGCTCCAACTTTGGGCAGAAATCCCAATCAAGGCTGGAAAGATCGGCTGGTCTGAAAAAGGGAGAGCCTGTTCGGAGGGAAACGTCCTGCAGCTGGGAGTGTCCTGAGGGCTGTTGCCAGAGCCCAGGCCTTATCACTCTCCACAGTGTTCTGAGCGTGGGAACTGTTTAGTGGGTCATCTCCAGGGGTCACTGTGGGGGGGAAGAGAGTGAGCCTGAGATATGGAGACAAAAGCTCAGCTCCTGGCTGTTGCCATCTCAGACAAGTCATCTGCTCCAGAGCCGTGGATGCTACCGTCTTTGCAGACTCCATGAATTGAAGCCCAGCAGAGTACACTACAATACCATAGAAGTATGTATGGTAGCTGCTCTCTCCCTCCCATGAACCCATCCTGCTGAGCAACAACCATCCTTGTCATCTATGATTCCAACTCAAGCTTGGACGGTGTTACACAAGTCAAAACAGAGGGCCACCCTAGTCTTTTTCCATCTATACACAGCCATTATTCCCAACTTAACCTCAAGGGACTTTAGAGAGGACAATGAAGCCAGGCCTGCATGTTCAAAGATAAGGAGAAAGCAAAAAGGCCAGAGAAAGAGTTGAAAATGAAACTCTGGAGAGTCAGATGCATGAGAAAGTTGCCAAAAGGCCAGGGTTCTGAGTCAAGCAGAGGCAGAAGCAATGAAAGAAGAAGAAAGCGGAAGAGGTCAGAAGAGTTATGGTGGAACAATGGGCATGGCAACAGTGGTTGATGAAGGAATTCTCGAGATGAGCATCTTGAAATTTGGCTTTAAAGCAAGACTTTGCCCCTTCCCAGCCCCTTGGTTTGGACACTTGCCTCCTCAAATCTCAGTTTCAGGTGTCTAAAACAAAGAGAGTAACATCAGCAGTGCAGGTGGCTCTAAGGAGGGCTATGCTCAAATACAAAGGAGCAGCTATCGGTTGGCCGTATAAATGGGGTTCCTTCCCCTAACACCTTCAGGAAGTTTCCCCAAGGCTAAAGACCTTGGGAGCCCCTTGGCCCTCTGCAGATCTTGTCTGTACCATTTGCTCACGTCCATCTCTCCTCACCTCCATCTTCACACCCAGCTAAATAAACAGGTCCTTAACATCAGGACCAAACACAGCCCAGGAGCCCCTCCCTAAAAGGTGCCCACCAGATTGCTGGCAGAGACTAGTGGCAGAGTCCTGCCACTGAGTGAAAGTAAAAGCTAACACAGAGATATTTTGAAGAAGGAAGAGCCTGGCCCCACATTGAGCCAGCCTCACTGTTTCCTGGCTCTGTGGTTGTTCTATTTACTGATTACTGGTTCCCCCTCCTGTCACTCTCTGCCTGCCATCATCAGCAAGAACTCTCCTTAAAAACAAGTGGGATGTCAGCTTGCCCCACCTGACTCCCAAATACTGAAACCCAGGCTGCCAAGAGGGTGAGGCCAGAGCAGCTATCAGTCACAGAATCACAGTCTCAGCAGCAGCAGGGGGCAGGGTTCCAGAGGATCTGCTGCTGTCTCATCCAGCATCTCCCAGGGGCTGGAGGAGGATATGGCAGGGGCATGGTAGAGAAAGGCCTGAGGAAGCATCTCACTCCCCAGCCCCCACCTCGAGGGTGAAGCTCTGGGGCTTTGGGGCAGGTATGTATGGGGTTTGTGTCAGCCTTGGGATTGGAACTTTGGGACCTGTAACCTGCAGATAAGACACCGTGGGGTGGTAAAGATAGGGAGAGAGCGGCTGCTGGACAGAGCAGAAACTCCAGCCTTGGTTTCCCACCCAGCAGGAGCTCCTTCTCCCTGTCCAAGTGCCAGAACCGAACTTGCAACAGAGGTCACCAGTCAGCTGGCTGGCGTTATTCCACATCGTTGGGGACTTCTGATTTCTGGGTGAGGATGGCTACTGGGCCATCATCTAATGTCCCAAAGTACCCAGGGCCTCACCTTTGTTACCCTCTTTGACTAGAACCCCGGGACCAGCCTGGAAATGAAGGATAAAGCAACTTCCTTCTACCCTGTCAAACCTATCAGATGCTCTGAGCCCTGGAAACCCCCATGAGGCCACAGCACATCTCTGCAGAGTCCCGTGTGGAAGGTTCCAGAGACAATGCTGTTCCGGGCATGTTAAGGCTCTTCCATCCAAAGTACTGGAGGTCTGACTTATTAAACACCCTTCACCAAAGCTGGCACTGTCTCTTGTCCCTGATGCAAAGGGAACAGCTGGGCATGTGTGGGCCTAAAAGAAAACAAGGTTGTAAGCTGGACCCAAGCCGAATTCCAAGAGAAATAGTCAAGGCCCTGGTCATGAATCACAGCTGTCTGAGCAGAGGACACTTCCGTATATTGGATCAAAAGGGAGTCAGGAGGTACTCAAGATTGTAGGGATAGTTGGTAGTGGGGTGGGGACCAGAATCCCAAATCTCTGGGGCAGGAGATAGGAAATATTCAGTAAATTCCAGGCTCCTATGTCCCCTTTCCATGTTAAATAGATAACAGCAGTACAAACACAAGGAATTAACTATTATTCTTTCCTCCATTTAAACAATAAGCAGGTTCCTGGAATAATGGTTATGAAAATGTGACCCTTTATTGGGCTCTTACAACGAAGAAGCTACATGGGGCAAGGGTTCATGCACATGTAGAGGCCAGAGGTTGGTGTCAGTGTCTCCCTCTGTCACTTCATCTTATATTCTGAGACAGAGTCTCTCCCTGAACCTGGAGCTTGCTGCTTCTGCTGGATTGTCCAGTCAGATTCTCCTCAGATTCGCCTGCCTTGGTACCTCATACACTAGAGCTGCAGTGTCCACACGTCCATCACCAGGGCTACAGACTCACATCACCACCCTCTGATTTTTCTGGGGATGCTGGGGATCTGAATGTGGGTCCTCATGCTTGCACAAGCGTTTTACCCACTAAGCCATCTCCAGCGTACCCCCCTTTTTTTTCAGAGGACAAAGTTTCTTGTAACCCAGGATGCACTTATACTCTCTGTGTAACTAAGGATGACCTTAAGTTTCTGAGACCCTGCCTCTACCTCCCAAGTGCTGTGATTACAGGCTTGCATCACTGTGCCTGGCAGATGAGGTGCTGGAGATGGAGCTGGGGCCTTCAGGTATTCTAAGTAGGTGCTCTACTAACTGAGCCACATCCCAAGCCATGCAACCACATTTTACTGATGATTTGAGGTGAACAAGCAGCCAGCCATAGTGCCTGTAACCCCTGACCCCAGATTTTGCTTGGGCAGACTGACTCCAAAGGCAGAGATCCTGCTGTGTTCCTTCTGCTTCATGGGATTAGCTTTTAGAACTCGGCTTCTGGAGTCTGAGTTTTGACTGTACCTCATATGAATTACACGTTCACTAATCCCTCCACACTTCAGTTTCCTCATTTGTAATGCCCAGGCACTGCCTACCTCATGGGATTGGGAAAGCTGGAGCAGTTAATTCGTGAGATGCCCTTAGGACACAGCCAGGCACGATTGTCACTTACCAGTTACTAGACAAAGCAACCCTCTGTGAGCTACACTGGGTTTTCCATCCAACTTCTCACAGCAAATTACGGCAGCATCATTTCCAAAAATGTAAGCTGCTGTATACTATAAACCATGTCAAAGACTTCAATATGCTGTGCTCTAATTCCCTAGTTCCTGAAATGAGTGAGGGGGGCTTGCGCAAGGCTGTAATCCTAGCAGTAAGGAGCAGCACAGGAGGATTACAAGTTCCAGGTCAGCCTGGGGTACATGATGAGACCCTGCCTCTCAGTAGGGGGGCAGAGACAATATTCTGAACAAGAAAAAAGACTCCGTCATTCCCCTAAGGATCCCAGCCCCAAGCTGCATTCACCACCTAAGGTGGGAGCCCTTACACCACCATTTCCCTGTGTTTCCCATTCACAGAGCCCTTACACCACCATTTCCCTGTGTTTCCCATTCACAGAGCCCTTACACCACCATTTCCCTGTGTTTCCCATTCACAGAGCCCTTACACCACCATTTCCCTGTGTCTCCACACACAGAGCCCTTACACCACCATTTCCCTGTGTCTCCACACACAGAGCCCTTACAACCACCATTTCCCTGTGTCTCCACACACAGAGCCCTTACTCCACCATCTCCCCGTGTCTCCCATTCACAGAGCCCTTACACCACCATTTCCCTGTGTCTCCACACACAGAGCACTTACACCACCCTCTCCCCGTGTCTCCCACTCACAGCTCTTGTTTCTATGAATATGATTTTTCCATTTTTCACATACATGAGATCACGTATGTGTCTGTCACTTAGCATAGTTCCCCAGGGAGCCTCTCCATGCTGTCATAGCTGATGGGGTTTCTTTCTCCTGTGCAGCCCACTAACATTCTATTGCATATTATATATGCCACATTTCCTGGTTTGTTTTTGTTTGATTTTGTTGCTTCTTAGTGTTTTGAGACAAGATGCCATGTAGTCCAGGCAAGCCTCAAACCTTCTGTAAAGCTGAAGATGACCTTAATCTTCTGATCCTGCCTCCTTCAACTCCTAAGAGCTGGGATCACAGCTATGTCTCACTGTAACCAGCTCAAATCTTCTTTAGCCCCTGGATTGGACTTACAGGCCAACCAACATGGTGCTGGGAACAGAAGTTGGGGTCTCTGGAAGAACAACAAGAGCTCTTAACCTCTAAGTCGCCTCTCTGGCCCCAGCAAGTTTTTATCCATCCATTTGTTTACGGACAGTGAGGCACACTCATGTCTTCAAAAGAAGCTCGATTCCATCTCCTTTTTACATATGCCCAGAAGTGAACTGGATGGAAGTCCTATTTTTAATTTTTTTCTGAGCTTCCATCCTGTATTCCATGAGGCTAATCTAGGCTACCTTACATTCCCACCACCGGTGGGCAAGGAGCCACCACCGCCAACCATGAGAGAAATGTAATGTAAATGACAGTCACAGTGAGATAAGCCTCACCCCTGCTAGGATGGCAACCATCTGCAGATAAGATAGGGGTGTTGGCAAGAGCGTGGACTAAAGGAGCCCTCGCACAGGTGGGGCCATCGTGCCTCTGAGTGCAGGCAGCAGTGGGACAGTCCCCACATTCCTCTCTCATTGTAACAGGCTATCCCAGTGTAATAGGCTGTCCCAGGCAAGCCTTTCCCCTGCAGACTTAAAGCACCCCCTGTTGGAGACACGTCTCCCATGGTTTGAGCCTGGGAGCACTGGGCTGTCTCATGTTTACTCCGTGGGGAGTTTCTGTGCTCTACCAAGGTGTGTCCTCTATTTCTGTTTATCTAACTTCCTTCCACCATCTTTCTGCTGGTGAGGAAGGGACTTTACAAAAAAGGTACTCACAAGTGTGCTCCTTCATGTCGGTCTTCTGTTGTTCTGTTTGTCCCTTGTTTGCCATGAGCCTTACCAGCCCTGCACTGAACCTGTGTTCTGTCCAGAACCAGTCATATGCCACATAATGACGTTTCAGCCAGTCATGGGCCACATATTCAAAAGATACGGCCACACATCCAGAAGATTACAATGAAGAAAAAAACCCACCTAGAGATAGCACAGGCACGTCAATGCTGAAGCAAAGTATGACTCCTGCATGCTCCTGCATGAATGAAGTGGCCGCCCTGGCAGGGGCATGGAAGTGCAGAGCAGCGTGGGTGCAAGGGAGGTGAATCGAGTCCTAGTTTACAGAAAAGTAACCGAAGCCTGCGATAGCCAAGTCACACAAGTCGGTAAGAACGCAGTGATTTTCCAATATTCATCCTCGGAAACCCCTCTCTGTGGTTGCTCATTCACCAACCATCAGAGAGCAGAATTCTCCAGCATCCTATAGCAGATGTTGACTTCAAAACAATGTCCACAGCCCCCCTCACATTCCACTAAGGTGGAAAACAGAAAAACAGAGTGTGGAGGCTTGAGAGCGAATGGCCCTACAGGCTGAGATTTAAATGCCTGGTCATTAGGGAGGGGCACTACATGAGAGGGATTAGGAGGTGTGGCCTTGGTAAAGGAAGTTCTCACTGGGGGTGGGCTTTGGGGGTTTCAAAAGTTCAAACCATGCCCAGTGTCTCTCTCTTCCTGCTGCCTGCAGATCGGGATGTAGAACTCTGAGCTGTCTCCCCAGGACAATGTCTGCTTCCCATCATGTCGGTAGTGGACCAAACCTCTGAATGGAAACAAGCTCAGTTAGATGTTTTCCTTTATAAGAGCTGCTGTGGTCAGTGTCTCTTCACAGCAACAGAACATTGACTAAGATACAGAGCAATGACTCTTGGCTAACCTTTCCCCAAGAACAATTTCCTCCATGAATGTAACACCTGCCCTTCTGCCAAACCTTCCCCCAAGCATCCTAGTTAGATCACCACTGCTATATGGATGCCTCCAACTACCAAAAAGTGTCTACCCCAAATTCAAAGCTAAACATGAAAGCAGGCGGGGCACTTAACAATCAGATGGGACTGGGTGGGCCTTGGGTTTGTGGTGGACAGAGAGTCATGAGAAGAGGCCCTCTGGGGTCGGTGGGAATGAGCACAGCTGAGAAGTAAAAGTCATAGCTCGGCGCTCTGCAGGGCTCACATTCATGGGAAGAGAACTTGTGGGAGGGAACCAAAGAGGTAAATCCAGGCAGCTAGACAGACTACTGGCCAGGCCACAGAGGCCACAGAGGCCACAGGCACCCTCTCTCAAGCTCTGATAAGGACAATGCATCCTGCATCCCAAGCCCAACTCTCAGCTCATATTACTACTACCCATACTTTTCATCAATAAAATTTAATAATGATAGCTCCCTCCTAGGGTTCTCAATAAGGTCACATGTGAGAAAAATTCTCTTTGATCTGTTATGCAGTATGCCACATTGGTCACCTCTAACATTTGCCTCCATTTCCCTTAAACAGAAAATACTGACTTTGATGACTCCAGTCCCAAAGGCAAAGCCTTGTGCTCTCCAGAAAGAAGACTGTAGTGATATTTCATTTGTATTTTAATAAGTAAAGCTTGCCTGAAGTTCAGAATTCAAAGCAGCCACACTAGCCAGCCATAGAGGCCGGGCAGTGGTGGCACACACCTTTAATCTCCATGCAGCCACACTAGCCAGCCATAGAGGCCGGGCAGTGCTCCCACACCCATTGTTCTTCATCAGTGGTTCTATGCTCTTTGCCCCTTCTAAATCTCAGTGTCTTCCCCATCAACCAGGGCCCTGAATCTTTCCCCATCCTTCCTCCTGATCTAAGAAAGAAGGCATGGCTGCCAAGAGACACCACAGAGAGAAGAGCTGGATCCCACCCCAGCCACCAACTGGTCCTCAGCTTCCTAGAGTTTGAGCAAGGGCTTCACTTTAGACCTGCTAGTGCCTTAGGGTTCAGCTGAGCTGGGAGGCGGGGAAATGGAGCATCAGCGTGCAGTCCCTTTTGAGGCTGCTGCCCCCACCCCACAGAGCCCATCTCCTAGAGAGGGCTCTGCTGCTTACAGACAATTTGGGGCCTCCAGCTTCAAAGAGGCCTTGGGTCACTTCTAGTGTGACACCCCTGATGCTGAGGGTAGTCGGGTCTGGGGAAACAGAATGAAGGGTGGACCTGGCGGGGGGCGGGGGAGAGCATGCAACACAGCACAGAAGGCTGTTTTCTGCAGATGTGCGAAAGATCTTCACTCGAAAATCTAAACAGTGCCCTGGGTTCCTTGTGTGGCCCAGTGCCTTCAAAAGGGGAACATGAGGGTGGTCCTGCACTATCTGCCTGTCTCAGAAAGAGAGGTGAAAGAGAGGGCCCTGTAGGCAGTGGTCCAGGAAGCCAGTGGAGCAGTGTGTGCAAAGCACGGGTCAAGGCAGGCCAGATCCCCTGGGGCCTGCTGCGAGCAGTTGAACTGTGATGGTTCAGGTGCACAGCAGCCCTCTGTGAACTGCAAAGCAGAAGCGCCCTGCTAACAGGGGAGCCCTGGAGTGCCACCAGAAGATGCCTGTTCTGGGCTGTCAGCCTGGCCACATCTGGAATCAACTGTAACCCAATTGGCTGGGCACACCTGAGAGGGAAGTCTTTGTCTTAAGTAAATCATGTGAC
>PVIU01034928.1:0-10849 GCA_004026605.1 Ondatra zibethicus | reverse complement strand
AGGGCAGGGCACCATGCCCTCTTTCAAGGAAGAAGAGGGAGGGAGGAGGGGTGGGGGGGTAGTGGGAGGGGACCGGGAGAAGGGGAAGAAAGGTAAATATTTTATTTCTTTAATTATGTCCTTGAATGGAAAAAATAAAACAAAACAATGTATGGAAAAAAAAGAAAAAAATTGTAACAATAAAATTACTCCTAATAACATTCTGCTATACTCAGATATAAGTGCCTTGTTCAACCATCTTTTGAGAAGCTTCTTCTTGCGGCAGGTGGGAACAAATACAAAGACCTACAGACAGGCAATATGCAGACAGTGAGAGACCTTAGAACACTCAGCTCTAACCAGGATTTCTCCATCAAATCCCTCCCTCGGTGCTCAGAGAACCCCGTAGAAGAAGAGTTAGAAAGAGTGTAAGAGCCAGAGGAAATTAATGACAAAAGGGACCTAAGACATTATTAACAGTGCAGTATGGATGTACATATGAACTCATAGAGACTGAGGCTGTATGCACAGGGCCTGAAAATATAATCCAGATGGGCTCCTAGAATTGAAAGGAGAAGGGGACACATGCTTCCATCTCTAAAACTGAAGCAATCTCTAGTTGACATGCACTTGCAAGTGAAAACTAAGTTTTCTTCAAAATATTCTCACTGGGGAAACAAACTCCTCTTAAACTATGCTGCAAGCATAGCAGCAATAGATGGCCAAAGAAAATAAACTCAAGGGCATTTTGCAGTTTCCTTGTCTCATCATGTCATATTGGTGCCTTTTTTTTAAACTTTGCTACTTCTATTTTATTTATACATTTTTATGGGAGTTCTAGGTGTGCAGACAAATGGATCTCTATGTATTTCTTGTGATTTTTCTTAGGCTCTTTTCCTTTGTTCATTTTTGTTTTTACCTTTTGCTTGTTTTTAATTTTGTTGTATTTTACTTTATTATGCTCTTTTAGATGTATGTTTTTTTTTCTAATGTGAGACAGAAAGGAGGTGGATCCAGATAGGATGGGAAATGGGGAAAAACTAGAAGTAGTAGTGGGAGAACAATAATTAGAATAAATTTTATTCAAGAATATCTATTTTCAATTAATGGAAGAATAAAAATATTTATGGTAGATGAAATAGACAGAAAATTGGTATGTCATATTTGAAAACTGATGTGATATTCTAATATTATGAAATATAATAAATTAAATTTTCAAAGAATGGTAGCTACAAGTAAATACAATGGAATCAAGAATTAATTATGAAAAATAGTATTCATAATTCAGCAACAAAAGTCAAAGAGGATTAAAAATGTAGAATATAATGGACTGAGTGTTCCAGTAAGAATGTCTAACTTGAATTTAATCATGCCATTTAGTTTGTATTATGAAGAAAACAGGTTTTGAAACTGAGTCTTATACCATGATTCCTAACTGGTCATAATAATAAAAACCCAGAGTCAGATATTAGGGAGTGAAAGCTGAAAGGTCAGAGAAGCAGAGCAGCCAGCCACTAGTTCTTACCTCTATGAAATCCTCAGTCCGAATGGGGTATCCTGTCTACAAGTCCTCAGACTGAATGGCTTGAGCTCCTGTCTCCAGCCACCTTATATACCTCTATCTGCCCAGCCATATCCCTCCCTGTCTCCACTGACCTAGTGCTGGGATTAAAAGTCTGTGACTCTCAAGTACTGGGATTAATGGTGTGAGCCACCACCACCTGGCTCTGTTTCTCTTTTAGAATGGATCAATTTTGTATAGCCTAGGGTGGTATTGAACTCATAGAGATCTGTCTGCCTCTGTCTCCTGCTTGCTAGGATTAAAGCTGTTTGCCAAACCTGCATGTCCTCTATTGCTAACTACTTTAGCTAGCTTCGTACTCTGATCTTCAGGCAATCTTTATTTACGACAGCACAAATAAAATATCATCACATTTCCCTTTTTTGTCTAAAATAAAAACAGTTGTAACTATATAAAGAAAACTATATATAATAAGTGCAATAACTATATATAATATATAGGCAATAAATATATCAGCAATGTGTAGTCCATTTGCATTTGAAAAATTCAGAGAAAATACTTCATTATCTATTCTATCTGTGTGAGTCCAAAGACTTGTATCTAATTCACTTTCTATCCTAACTTGCATTACTATCCAAAACAATATTTTGATGTCTGTCAACCTTATAAAGTTTATTCCTCTTTAATGAGTTTCTTTCCTGAGTCTTGTAAACAAGAAAACTATAATTATAACTATCTAGTCTTTAACTCCTTCAGAGAGCCAAGAAGAAAATAATATTAACTGAGTAAGCAAGAAGTGCAAGCAGACAAATTCCAAAAATGTGAAATATGACAAAAACAGCTGGCTGCCTATCAGTTACCCAAGGTTCCTCTGTAATGTTGGGGCATTCATATTCAGTCTACAGGCCTAGAATATTTGACAGACTTTTCTATGAAGCAAGATTTTTGAACGATTAGCCTACCCTGTCTTGAAAATATTTGGCAGTCCTTAGTTTTGTGTCCCGCTTGTCCAATTTGGACAGCATATTGTCACGAGTGGAGGCAAGGGTATTTTCATGCCCAGTGTATATTATTTAATACTAGGAGTTGTTTTTTTTGGTTTCAAATTAGATTCAATAATCTACTTTTTATCTTATCATATTTACATTCTCATTTTTTTCCTTTAAAGTGTAGATTCATAGTCTACCTATATATTATATCATATCTATACGCTGATGTGGGATTCTTCTCTGTATACTGTGAATATGTTTTATTAACATTGGTTAGTAAACTAGCTGATTTGGACTATAACAGGGCAGAATATAGCAAGGCAGAAAATCCATCAATAATGGTTAAATTAGTTATCCCTTCATTCAATTGCTCCAATTTTAAACCATGCCTTACTCTTTCCATGATAATAGTGCTTCCCACTTTTAAACGTGGGAAAAAATCATACACTGAAGTTGGACACCAGATGTTGTGTGATTTCCATTTGGTCTTAATAAAACCCAGAGTCAAATATTAGGGAGTGAAAGTTGAAAGGTCAGAATAGCCAGCCACTAGTTTTTACCTCTATGAAATCCTCAGACTGAATAGAGTTTCCTGTCTCTACAAGTCCTCAAACTGAATGGCTCAAGCTCCTTTCTCCACCAGCCTTATATTACTCTCTCCACCCAACCATATCCCTCCCTGTCTTCATTGCCCTAGTGTTGGGAACAAAGATCTTGACTCCAAAGTACTGGGATTAAAAGTATGAGCCACCACCACCTGGTTTTGTTTCTCTTTTCAACAGGATCAATTTTGTGTAGCCCAGAGTGGCCTTGAACTCAAAGAGATCCATCTTCCTCTGTCTCCTAAGGTGTGTGTCAACACTGCCTGTCCTCTATAGCTAACTAGTGTGGCTTGTTTGTACTCTGATCTTCAGGCAAGCTTTAATAAAATTATGGCACAAACAAAATATCAACAGAGTCTCAAAAAAGCACTTGTGAAATATACAGATATACATCAAGATCTGTAATTACAGACCTATCCTTTATTCCATTTCCACAAATCTATGTGTTACTGATTCATCACAGGCTCAAAATGAAAACCAATTACCACCCATCAAGTGCAGAATCACCAAATAAACTGTGATTTATGAATTTAGTGGTTACTACAGAGCATGAAAACTGAACAGATTTCTGCTTTTCATTATAACTGGTAACTACCCTGCCAGCACAATATTAAACAAAGGAGATTAGGTATATGCTGATAGAAACAATGTGCTACTTGTATATAGTTCAATACCTAACAAAACAAAGCCATATATAAAACAACATTATGAAGATAAGAAAACACATCAGTCTTTTCTCCCGTTGCTTCTTCCAGTTCCTTCTATATACATATACCTTTTCTGACCTCCTCTCCCTACCTCTTCTGTTTATTTGTTTGATTGTTGGCACTGGGGAGCAAATTCATGCCTTTGTATATACTGGCAAGTACTTGCAAGAACTCTTCAGAGTATATTCAGCCCATATGAATGACCCATAATATTATATTTATTTGAAATTCATCTGAATTGTAGCTTTAATTCTCACTGTACATATCTTTACCATATAGCATAGCATAACATCACATTTTGTCACATAATATAGTATAGCACAGCTTAACAAAGTATAACATAACATGGCATATTTAAGGTTGCAGGGATTAGAACCCAGAGATCTTTAAGAGACTTGATATTCTTCCAGTTACATTATTCACTTTGATTTGGTTTATAAGATAAAAAACCCAGGTCATACTTATTAAGGATTTGAAACATATCTTTTATATCACAAGATTGTTTTAGATCACATAAGGATACATTTTGATATGAAAATCTTATTGAAAATTGTTGTAACATATAATGTCAAAACTCACTTTTCTTCCTGACTTAATATTTATCCTGCCAATATGGAAAAAAAAAGTTGAGTGATTCTCTCATTAGTTCAAATATAAGTATCAAATAAAACTCAATATGTAGACATTTTTGTGGAAAGATACTGAAACTTTTTCACAAGTATACTTATTTAGGAGTGTCATCTTTTCTTAATTATCAAATTTTGATACAGATAGAACTTTTAATTAATTGTACCTTTTGAGAATTTTTATTCTGCAAAGAGGAAAATTGTAATGTACATGTAATTGTTAGTACAGAGCTTAAGATGAATGAGAATATACATGTACATGAAATGCATAACGGCTTAGAATATTATTGACTACAAGCTTCCATGCATCTGCTATTTTCAAATGGATAGCTAAAGTTCTTTTCTTTCAGTAAATTGGTTCGGTAGTAGCTGTCTTCTTACTATATACTTTCTTAGTTTAGTTTGAGTTTTGAGTCTATTTCCTATATATGAAATAAATGAAAATTTGTTTCTGTTTTTCCATACTACTGAAATTTTCATTCAAATTGTTATGCTATAGCTTAACTTGTAATACTACAACTAAACAGTTGCTCTATTTAATATCATTTGAACAAACACATTGTTATTTGGTGCAATTATAAATAAGAGGATGCATCTCACACAACAATTTCATGTTTGTAACACAATTAACATACTGATAAGTTATTCCCTACAGTTAAGAAACAATTGTTATCTGAACAGAGATTGAAATTCATTCACTAACAAATAACTACACAGAAAAGTGTGATGAAGCTTTGGTAGTCACTTCATAGTGTTTTAGGAAAGGACATGCATACTCTTTTCAGAAGGAGTGAACATAAACCTTTCTTATGTTCAGATAGTGACCATTTTCATCCCATCTTCCTTTATTGTATAGTTTAGCAGCACATACCATGATTAAATTTTCTTTTTATTTGTTGTTTGAGAATTTCATATAAGTATACAATGTATTTGATCATTTCAACCTCCACTTACATCCAATTCAGCCCAGAAATTTCTTGCCATGTCCCTCTTCCAGTTTAATGCTCCCTTTCATAGTTTTTAATCCAGTCAGTACTGTCTTCATGTGCTTGGGTTTAGGGTCATCCAATGGAGTGTGGGCCTGAGAGAAACTTTTGAAAACATATATCTTAATATATTATTATTAATATGTTCATTTAAACTCTTTTAACAACTGAGAAAATATAGTCCACTATTACTCACGGTTCCAACACTGTTTCCTTTAATGTCTAAAGTTACCATAATTTAATAGAGAATATGACAACTTTCCAGTCAAAATCTCAAATTGTCATATGAAAGATTATTTTAAGAACTTCTCAGTTGCTTTTAAGATTATATATTTTTGAAGCCGTTAATCTTTACTGTGTTATTCATTTAGGAACCATTAATTGGGGTAGCTATTATATAAAACCATTATACTTTAAGATTTTAAAATATAGTCATTATGCTACCCCTTAAGAATTCATTTCATTTGATTATTCCAATCAAACATTTTGCCTAACAAATTTTTCATATAATCCATAATATTTCATAATAATATGATTTGCATCTTGATTACCAAAGAGAACTATTTGGTTCTAATATCACTCTAAAATTTTAAATTTACATGTGTTATTTATCATATTCCTAATTTTGAAATGCTTGTTATCACTCATACCTTGATGTGCATTTTATATAATATTCTTTCATATCCTGGATCCTCATTTAAAATTTTATTACTCCTAAAGTTAAATTTTCAGTTTGAACTTGACTTAGAATTACAATTTTCTAATGTTTTTTCTTGATTATGAATGTCTCAATTTGAATTTAACAAAAAAATCAAATGAATTTAAAAATGTCACTGCAGTGATCAGAAGATAATATTTTACATATACATTTCTTTGTGAAAACTGTATTACTAGGGTTTATGTTTAGCTATTGCTCATTGTTTTTACCAGAGCATGGTTAAAAGATAACACAACTATCTCTTTCATATGGGTAATTCTCAGGTCTGCCAAATTGTCCATTCTATCCTGGTCTGAGCAAATTATCAGCAGATTCTCTAGCAAATTGAGCTGCTATTAACAAGATTTTAACACAACTTTGATACACAGCAATGAACATTTTAAACATGGTTCCTTAGACCAGTAAATAAAAGAAATAAGCATTTGGACTTAGGTATGTAATTTCATAAGTTGAAGAGGCTCAGTTTTATTTTTAGTTTTTCTTCATGAGAATCTGTGTTGTTATGAACTCAGATTTCAGTGAATATTAAAAGGTCTTCACTGCTGTAGAAAACCATAGCCAATCAAAACACAGAGTTGTGTAGTCCAGTCCCAGTGGATACATCTGTGAAACACTCCCACCCCTAAGGTTCAAGGAACATTGTAAAAGTCAGGGAAGAGCCAGAGGTTCAAGGGAGTCTGCTGTGAGATTGTATCTCTGAGTAAGGTCAAGCTATATAAATTAAACCTCAAGAATCTAAGTGCCTGAGATCTATAGCGGAGCACTGAGTTGGACTCTGGGAGTCCAGTTGAGGAGAGGGAAGGGGAATTATATGAGCAACGGAGAGGTCAAGATCATGATGGGGAAACCTACAGAGCCACCTTATCTAAGCTTGTGGGAGCTCATGGACTCTGGAGGGACAACTAGGAAGTTGGCACAGGACATACCTAGGCCCTATGCATGAGGGGTGGCAGTTGTGTAGCTTGGTGTTTGTAGGGCCCCTGGCAATGGTACCAGCATCTGTCCCTGATGCATGAGCTGGCTCTTTGGAACTATTCCCTATGGTGGGTTAGCTTGTGCAGCCTTGATGAAGAGACAGAGCTTGATCCCACCTCAACTTCATGTGCCATGCTTTGTTGACTCTCATGGCAGGCCTTAGAATTTGAATTAAATTTAAGCCCTGGCAATGTTGAAGCCTTGCCCCTTCTGAATGGAGTCAGAGAAGAAGCACATGCGTGTTAGAAAGGAGGTGGGGGAGGGGAATGGGAGGAAAGGAGGGAGGGGAAACAGTGGCTGGTAAACAAAATAAAAAAAAGAATATGACTGCCAAATTGTGAACTGAAAAAAGGCAAGACCAATAGACTTGCGAGTATGAAAGGGGAAAAGGCCACAAGGCCTCAACCCTATAAAAAGAGTGACAGGTAAATTACAAATGCTGAGAGTGGAAGAAATTTTCTTCTCCAGGGAAGAGCACACAAAATGGTTATCCAATGCTAAATGGTCAGCACTAAAAGCATACATACAAGCAACACTATATAAACTGAGCAGACTTTATTTAGGAATATACATATGCATGGGCAAAAATTAGTGAAAAAGGAGACCTTGGATTTGAAAGAGAGCAAAAAAGAATATATGGGATGGCCTGGAGGGAGGAAAGGAAAAGTAGAAAAATGTTAATTATAACTTCTACTTTTTAAGTATTGAATAAATAAATATCTTCAAATGTGTCAGTGTCATTTGCTATAGTAAACCATTCTCCTTCCTTTGCAAGTTATGTAATATAGCTATGGTATGCAAAGAGCACAAGAGATCCCGTTTTTTGGTTGTAATCTCAGTGAATTCATACCGAGATGTGTTCTTGAGCTTACAAAAGGCAAGTTTGGACTTTGAATGTGAAAAATGATCTCATGGATCTCTTCTTCAACATCAGCTATATTTTATAATTCAATGGAAAGTTCTGATATAAGTGACTCCAAGAGAAAGAATATTATTGACTCTAAGTCAGTAATTAATATTTTCATAAATAATTGTCCTGGTTTGGTTGGTTTATAGAGAATCAGGCAGGATCCAGTTGCAACTGTAGATGCACTCCTTGTCATGGCGAGGCAGTGTTGAACCATCACATCACTTTGTACAACTCTTTTCTAGGATACTTGCATGCCAGTCTGAATTCTGCATTGTTTGCCTAGGCAGCACCACTTTGAAAAGCACAAGCTGCATACTAGTTAACCAAAAATCAGTAACAGCTCAAAGAAAAGTCCATGTTAAAGGCCACTGGAATTCCTATTCACAGTCCTTAATCAATTACCTACTTGTTAGTGAATAATTATTATATGCTGGGCATTGTTCTAGATACAGACATGTATTTGAACAAAATGTAGTTTTAGAAATCTTTGTCCTCATTCATCATTCACTTGTCAAAACAATTTTTTGTATCTAGAACCTTCACTTACATAAAACCAATATTCATGTGAAATATAAATAGTGTATCCCTGTGCTGAAGTTTCACAGGAAATGGTTAGAAGTAGAGTTCAGCCATATCTGTAAAACAGAAAACATAGAGCATGAAGGGCATTGAGTTTTGTTTTGGAACCATGAAGATTCTCAGAAACATCAAGAACTAAGGGATGCACTAATACTTAAGTGCAAAGTTAAAAGTTAAACAATTTATATGGGGAGACATATAAAGAAAAATTAGTAATTTAGGAAGTAGAGTCAAGACAGTGCCTGAGAAAATTATTAGGAAAACAGAATTTTATTTGATTGCCATGGCTTCATGGCAAACAGAATTCTATAATGAACACTTAGCTTCTTTGCACTAACACAGTATCTTGTGAATAAATTATTATGTCAAAATTGAATATCAATACTGAAAAACAGCATAAAACTATACATTTTGATTTTTTTTCTCAGGACAACTGCTAGCCATAACTTCTCAATTTTCTTTGTTCTATTTTAATTGGACTACTGAATAGATACAAAGACCTTATGCTGTCCTGTCAAATGGTGTATCTTTGTGCCCCTTAGCTACCAGTTTTCCTCACAAACTGTAGAAGCTGAAAGAAAAGCCAGTCTAATGGCATTGCCACTAGCCACACTCATGTCATAATGTTTGATCTGAAATAAGTTAGGACCACTGTTAAGTGCCATGAAAGTTGTATAATTCCAGGAGTATCATACTCATAAGTATGACATCCATATGCTATGATGTTACTAGCACGCAACCTGAAGAAAAAAATGCATTATGACCGTAAAATAAATAAAAATTTATTAAAGTAATCTGCAAAACATTTTCTTATTTACAATTTGTTTTCAGAATCCAAGTATGTATGACAACTTATTACATAAGAATGAACAAGTTAGAAAATGTCACAATATCATAAATAAAATAAATTTCTATTTCAATCTTTAATGGAAAGAATGGCTTCAGTATTTTGTGTTGATTACTTAGAGATAAGACAGAATTAAAAATGTATTTTTAAATGCTAAAGCTTGTAAATTGAGAATAAATGGATTCCTATTTCCTATGAAAATTGGCATTTTTAACTTATTTGGATGAATTAATTTGGGGCTTCATTTCCTTGGATAAGTAGAAAGTTTGGAGAGCAAAAAAATATAGTTATATAATTTGATCATCCCAGAATATCCCTACAAACAAATTGCAATGCTTTCATGAACATTCAAATTGTAATCTACATAAACTGCATAGCATATAAAAATGATGTGTAATATTTCTCTCAAATCAGATTCAAATATCCTCAAAGATCTATAACAATGGATCAAGGAAATACATATCCTTGAATAATTTGTGAATATTTAGGCTAGTCAGTGAAAGTTTAGTTATTTCCAATAATGTAAGATATTTTATAATTCTGCTGTATTTTGTAACTTTGGGGTATTATATTTAGCTGTATTTTAAATTTAAGGTGAGTGTGCTGTGTGATTAAATGATAATTCAGATGTGGCTTATTGGTTCTTTTCTAATAATACTGTTGATAAATATTTATATCTTCCCATAATGAACTCTCATTGTAAAAGTGTTATTTTAAATTAAAATGGAAATCATGCAACTATAAAAAATTGATAACATTTTGTATTTTATTCATATATATAGTGCTTATGGAACAACTTAGCATGAGGAGTTGTTGAAAAACATTGTCCTATGTAGTTTGTATTTGTTATCATTCAAGGGGAGCCAAATTACGTTTGGCTAGGTGCAAGGCTATAACACCATTGAATGAAACATTTTGCTTAGTAAATAAACTTCGAATATACTGACAGCTACTGTGCCTTTAAGATATTTAAATCTGATACCTTTGACATTTCACTGGAATGATAATTAATAATGAAGTATCAAGAGTAACTAGTAGAAAATGGGTAGATCCCTAAATAAGAGCTCATGTGGTTGGTTCTTTTGGTGTTTAAAGAGTACTCAAATAAGAATAATTTGAGAAAGTGATTGAATATTTATGCTTATGAAATGAATCCAGACTGCAGTCTCAGATGGATGGATTTGAGATATAAAGATATACAACATTCCTATTGGTGATGTATCTGGAAAATCATTAACTTAAAGAAGAGTTTTCAAGTTTATTTTGTAATTTATTTTTTTTTACATTAAATTTTTTATTATTGCATTATAAATAGTACCATTCAAAATTTCCACCTCCTCCGCTCCTCCCATTTCCTTCCTGCTTCCCCACACCCCCTCCCCTTTTCCCCTCCAGTCCTAAGAGAGGGC